>JAQQSV010024013.1:0-10264 GCA_028646515.1 Pseudochirops corinnae
AAGATCTACCTAACATAGTAGGAATTTTACTCTTCTCTTTACTCTCTCAAAGCTCTTGGCAATATTAATACTCACATTGATGAATGAATCATCAAGAAAATGTTAAATTGTATTCAGAACATATTTTGGATAAGTCAGGAAGTGTGTAACAGTTACTTTTAAGTTTTATCATTAAGATTTACTTATCCCAGATAGTTTATTCCTCAGCCCTGCTGGAAAATGAGGTATTATTACTACTGCTTTTCTTTCTTTTCAAAAGTAATGGTGGTGCCTGACCTAAAAGATCATAATAGCTGAAGCCACAAACCAAAAGGCAATGTGTGTAGGTAGTGATTTCTCTTAATTAGATAATTTTTTAGTACCAAGGGCACCCATATGACTAAATATGAATTGCATACAGACTTAAAGTAAGCAGCTATATCTACTATTTTGTTTCTAGGGTAAAAAGATGTTAAATACTAGTTACCACTTATACCACATAATATTATTTGAGCTTCAACGTGGGACTAAGCACTAACATGACACTCTGAAAATTTCATTAGGACATGTATTTTTCAGTGCTGTCCTCCATATTGAAAATAACATAGCTCACCTACCACCAGTGGAACACTGCTTTGTTCCATTTTTCCAGTGCTGGCCATGGATTTGCATTGATGCATTTATTCACACAGTGACCTAATTCACTTCATGACCATGGCTCACTTCTGCTTTAGTAATGGAACAAGAGGCAATAGAAAGAACACTAGTGTTGGAATTCAGATCTCATTTCAGCCATTATTACCTCTGTGTCATTAGGCAGGTATTATTTTAGTAGGGCCTAAGAAAACTTAGTAAAAATAAAAACATTTGTGAAATGACTTCCCTCCTACTTACGAAATTCTTTGACCATCTATCATCGATATGCTGTTCTAATAAAAGAACTCTAAGTCACAGATAGCATTTTAGTTGAACAAATTTTGTTGACCAGACATTTATTTAATACCTACTGTGTGTAAAAATACTTTCATAGTATGCTATCCCACTAAATTATTTTCACTGTATAAAAACCATAATAATGACAGAGGGCAAAGTTTGTTGCATATCCTCATTTTTATACAGAAATGCTTTTGGTCATCTGTGTGGTTCATGACACTGCCCTGCGTATCTCTTTTCTTCTATTTAATGTGTCTTTTATTTCTAGGTACCTTTTCTGTGTCTCTGGTGATTTTGTGAAAGTATATAGCACAGCTACAGAAGGATGTGTGTATGTACTACAAGGGCACAGCAATTTGGTGACTGGGATCCAGCTCAATCCTCACAACCCTCTACAGGTTACGTGATTATTTATAATAAAGTATTTTAGCATTTGCCTCTCTAATTTTACCAGAAAATTGGAGTTGGAGCTATTTGGAAACTTTGGAAATCTTCTGCTAGGAATACCTCCAAGTTCATTCAGTCCACTTGAAAGTGAGGCAAAATACCACCCTTTCAACAGTCTGAATTAACTTAAGATACTTTCTTTGGTTGGAAGTAATTTTATAAACTTCCTTTACTACTAACTAGATCCTGGAGGCCATAGGTTCCCCACTTCTATACTAGAGTCACTCAGACATAGGGTAAAACAACTTTCCTAATCCCTTTAGAAATGAACAATTTGCTGATAATATAAACACCCATTATCAAGTTAAACTTCAAGCTTTAGTAGACAAGACAGCCAGTTAATTTCAATTCGCCAAGATTTCCCAAACTCAGATGGCTTAACACTGATAAAACTACCCAGTATAGACAAGGGTGGTTAAGATCGTCCACTTTTCAAAGACATAAAATAAGTCTTAATTCTTAAGAAGTAAATAAGGAAAAGTTTTATTATCTATAAAGAGCTTTTTAAAAATAATTTGATTTTTTTATTGTATTCTGTTTTCTAATCAGTTATATTGCTTTCACACTTTCAGCTATATTCCTGTTCTCTTGATGGCACAATTAAACTCTGGGACTTCATAGATGGCATTCTGATAAAGGTATGTGGATTGGCCTTCTGTCTCCCAACATGCAATAGCATGAGCTAATAAAATTAGAGGTCTAGGTCTATTTTAAGTTGTCCATAGAGCATATTCTCCAAGGCCGGAAAGATAAAGAGGGCAAGAATGACTAAGGAGGATAATCTATGAGAGCAAAGTTTTTACTTTACAATTATTTGTATTGAAAGGAAGGAAAGAAACAAGCATTAAGTACCTACTGTGTGCGTGACATTGGGTGAAGTGCTTTACAATTATCTCATGAGGCAGGCAGGTGAAGTGATTTGCCCAGAGTGACAAAACTAGTAAGTATCTAAGGCCATATTTAAACTCAAGTCTTCCTGACTCCCATTTGCCATGTAGCTGTAGAAATTTGGTAATCTAGTTATCAGAGTTTCCTTTTGTTTTGGGGGGGGATAAGAATCATTTTTAAAATTCCCATTGCAATTTAGAGCCTTTTATTCTGCCCCTAAAATTATCCCATTGTACGAATGCTGGCACACTTAATACAGCATTGTGCACAATGACTATTAATGTGCATACAGAAAGAAAAAAAGAGAAGTGCCTTCTAAGCACTTAATCAGTATTTTTGTAATTGAATATTGATGAAACTGTTTGTGTCTGTAGGATAAAAGGGCTGTTGTTTACAAATGACTTTATTCTGCCACAAGTGCTAAGAAGCCTAGACCAAGCATAATCTCTCCTTTTTAAAGCACACTTTGCAGAAGAAATCATGTAGCTGAATCTTAAAAGAAAGTAGAGTTAAGAATTTCCAAATTCATTTTTTTTCTACTAGGTATTGGTAGTTGGGAAAATTAAAAGTTTGCAGAAATTGTTTTCTAACTGAATTATGGAATATATACCATTATGTATAAGTTACATTTAATAACAAGCAAAGATATTTTCTTGGCTTACCAACTCATGGTAGCAGTTGATTATTTTAATTTTAGATTTTATAATATCCTTGTGTGATTTTTATCTTTCAGACTTTCGTGGTCGGGTGTAAACTCTTTGCCTTCTTTGCTCCTGTCCATCTTGAGGACTCGTTATTTATTATAATAAATAAAGAAATACCAGGTACATTTTAGTAACTTTTCCTGTGTAGTATTGAGTATAACATCTTATTTTCAGATTCCAGGTTCTCTCTAATGTATAATTTGGGGCTCAGACAGATTTCTGGTTGTAATTACTGACTTAATTTCTATATGAACTCAACAGATTTTGTAATTGGAGTTTAATTTTATATGTTATCACATTTTGGGGTTTATTTTAAATTACACATACTGTAGGAATGATGTAACATAACATCCCAACAAACTTGAATCCGCATTGTGGTAAAGGAGTGGTTGCAGCTAACAAGCACAGATTATTTTTTCATGCTGACTTATACTGTGTTCTTGTAACTAAAACATGTTCTTTTTGAATGTCTGTTTTTCATTCGACATTCTTGACCATTACCATTATGCCAGAGATGCTGGACAGTCCGTTTGCTGAAAGTGTAGGAAATAAGGAGAGTTAAGGTATTGCTGCTACCTATGTATTTATCAGAATTGAAGTTGTTTTAAAAGAAATACTGCTGGATATTTGTTGTTAGCAGTTTTATAACAATTTATTTTCATCGTTGTAACATTGGACTCTTTAACACTTCAGTTCCTGATAAGTTATAAGAGAATGTCACTTATTGTCACTTAAGAAAGTGAACTAGACCAGTTACTCTTATAAGAGATCTATATGAAAGTGACAAAATTTTAAGAGTTCCAAGGGGAGAGGATTCATTTATAAGAAAGGTGCCAAATCCTTGGGAAAAAAATCACAGTATTATTACCAAAGTAAAGGTTATTGAAAGGCATTAATAACTACAACCTCTGTGGTTACTTTCTTATCTTTGAGGATATCTTGCTTATGCTTGGAGGGTATCCTTGATGAAAATGAGAAGGGAATAGGCAGAATTTAACAAGTAATTGTGTACAAAAGACCAAATCTTTTGTTGACAAAGGTATAATGAATTCAAGAAAACATTGATTTGGCATTGCAAAATACAGACTTACAAGCTCTTTCCATACATCTGTTAAGATTATTTAAGATTCACTGATAAATTCGTTGACCCAAATAACTTTGTTTTTTGATTCCCTGACTAACAATATCCAATAAAAAAGCAGAGAGAAAGATTTATGTTTACTTTTTCTTTTTCATGAAAGATGTCCTAAGGCTATGAAAATAGAACAGAACCACCAACTGGCCTTCTGTCTTATTTTCTTTATCGATGACCCTTGAAGACACTAGGATTCTAAGGGGACCACTTTCTCCTACTCTTAGCATGTACACAATTCATCATTACACAGTCCCTTCTGTTTTATCAAATGTTTGTGCCTTTCTATATTTCTTGTCTCCTGCATTTCTGTTTTGAAGCATTTACTTAATTCTAGCTTTTTCATCTAGAATGCTTGGAAATTCTTTATTTCTTTAAGGTCCATTTTTTTCCCCTATTGAATTTGAGTTTGGCTGGACAAGTTATTCTTAGTTTTAAACTTTAATCATTTGGAATATTGTATTCAAGTCTTTTGTTTTTAGAGGCAACTATCAAGTCTTAGGTTATCTTCACTTTGGCTTCTTTATAAAACTTGAATTCTTTCTTCGTTTTTGGCTGCTTGTAGCATTTTTAACTTGGAAGCTCTGAATTTTGGTTATGATGTTCCTGGGAGTTTTCATTTGGGAGTTTCTTTCAGGAGCTGACTGATCTTTTTTATTTTCGCTTTGTCCTTGGTTCTGAGAGATCTGGGCAGTTTTCATTTAAGATTGTTTGAAATCTGATATTGATGCATTTTTTTGGTTATGGTTTTCAGGTGGTGTGATGATTCTTAAATTATCTCCCCTTTTTCTGTTTTCCACCTCAGTTGTTTTGCATAATATTCTTCAGATTTTCTTTTTCTTAAGTTTTTTTGTTTGTTTTAACATTTTTTGTCTCATGGAGTCATCTTTTTCTGTTTGGCCTGTAATACTTTTCATGAAGTTTAATTCTTGGATAAAGTTTCCTACCATCTTTTCTAAGATGTTATTCTCCTTACTATTCTTTATACCCTAGGTATTCCATTATTTATCTCTTATTTTATTTCTTCTGGGAATTCTTCTTATCCTTGAGACCAAATATTCTTTTCTTTTCTGAAACTGTTCTTGGACTTGTTTTGGAATTGCTCTCTTTTTCTGGCTTTTACCATGGTTTTCTTAGTTTCCAGATTGGGGACTTGTATTTGGGCCAAAAGCTGCTCCCATATTCCTGTGTGGTTTGGTTGGGCCCTGCTTGATGGAGAGTGTGATCATTTAAGATGAGGCACCACCTTTTGGAAGAATTATCTGGTTTTGTGTCTTGCTGTAATTTAATCCCAGGCTTCTTGGATGCTGAACACTGGGCCAGTCCTATCTCCTGCTGTACATGGGGCAACTGGATCTCCTCATGCTTGCCACTAGTTTAACTCTGTCTCTTGCTGTGAGACTAACCTATTCGGCACTTTACTTTTCATCTAACCTAGCTTATCTCCACAAGTCCTCAGGATTTTTTCAGTCTTTTTGTGCAATCCCAGATTGTATTAAAGAGGTTGTAGATGCTTCTCTTTGGTATTCTTCATTATTATTCCTTCTGGTACATTTTTGGAGCTTTTCAGCAGTGGTTGTGGGGAATCTAAACACCTGTAAATCCAAATGGACTGCCATCTTTCCATAGTTCCTAAGGTTTCTCTTAATGCTGATTTCATGTTTGCATAATATTTCGTATTTGGTGAAAGGTGAAGGAGATTCCAGCATGTTATAATAGAAAGTCTGCTTATTTCCCTTAGTCACCAGGACTACCACACACCTAATCACGTTATTGCAAATATTATTCCATTTTCAAACATAGGATTTTAGAGTTAGAAGAGACTTCAGAGAGCATGCCATCCAACTCACTAATGTACAGTTGAAGAACTCAAGCCTAGAGGTTTAAATGATTTGTCCAAAGTCATACAGACATTAAGTATCATTGTCTTAATAAGTAGTGTTACTTGTTTTGGTAGTGCCTTCTGATTCCAGTTCAATTCTTTTCTGTTATGCCAAAGTGCATTTTAGGGTTTAGAAAAATTATTATCCAGTAAGGAGAACCGTTTTTTATTTTTTTATATATGAGTCAGCATCACAAAAGTAGGGTCATAGCGATCATAGGTTTAGAAATGGAAGGCATTGGGGCAGCTAGGTGGCACAGTAAATAGAGCACCAGTCCTGGAGTCAAGAGGACCTGAGTTCAAATCTGGCCTCAGATGCTTAACACTTACTAGCTGTATGACCTTGAACAAGTCACTTAACCCCAATTGCCCTGCATTCCCCCCTCCAAAAAGACAAAAGAAAGAAATGGAAGGCATCTGAGATGTCATATAACCCAACCCCTTCATTTTATAAGTGAGGAAACTAAGGCTTGTCAAGGAGACATGCTTTGCCTAAGGTCATACAGGTTGTAAGCAACAGTTTAGAGAGTCTCATTTGTAGGAGACTTTCCTTGTTTCCAGATCAGTTTTCCAATGCTTTCAAGTACCTCATTGATTAGTAGAATTATTTTCTGTGCCTTTAAACTCTGTAGTTATCTTTTTACATGGTTTAAGTCTTTGGAAAGTGGAGGTTTGTGGGAAAAAATACTTCTTTTGTTTATATGATGTAACTCCTGTTGCTTGAATTTCGACTTTGAAAGGAATATCTTTAATATTTCCCAGAATTACTAACAATTAGTAAGAATCACTAATTACCAAACAGCAAATTGATTTCATGTTACTGATGCAAATTTCTTTGGTCAAAAAAAAATGCACATCAGTTTAATACAGTTTTCTTTGGCTAGATGGGTTCCACTTGGCTTCATTGAAACTTCCAAAATCACCAAACCAAGAAGTAGAAGCTAAAGAGTTATCATTTGTCTTGGATTACATAAACCAGTCACCTAAGTGCACTGCCTTTGGAAGAGAAGTAAGTTTGTTTCTAGACTTTCTTTTTTGTATAAGATGTCTACCATAAAGTTAATACATTTTACATTTTTGTTCAACTGACTTTTTTGTTCAGAATTTTTTAAATTGCTAAAATTTTAGTGTCCCCAAAACTAGAGAACTTTTTGTTCTAAGTGTCTGTGAGAACTTTAAAATCAAATATGAAGAAAAGTCACTGAACATACTTAAAATGAAAGGCATTTTAGTTTTGAATTTTTAAAAAGTTGTTATCATTTTGTTTTAAAGCTTTTTGGACCCTCTGAAAATGATTAACTTCACAAAATAAAGTCTTCTTACCAATAGAATACAGTTGGGATCTTAGACATCATCTAATATAGAAACTGGGTCCCAGAGAAGGGAATTAACTTGACCATGGTTACAGAGCTACCTAGTGGCAGAACTTCCATGCTGCCTTTTAAGGTTTCTTTCAGCCCCACTGACAAAAGAAAGGAACACTTGATGTTTAGCCCCAGAAATGTAAACCAACTAAAAGATTGTCAACAAATTAGAGACAGTCATCATTTTCCAGTCCATGTTGGAATTAACTTTTATTGGTCTACAAAATTGATTTCAGTATACTTTGTGGCAACTACCATACTAGTTATTCATCATTCTTGCTTATAACTACAAATAAATTTACCATCCAACCAGAACCTCTCTGCCAGAATAATCTCATTCCTTATCCCAGTTCTCCCAATACCTTATGAAATCTAGGAAATGTCTAATTTCTTTGAGATGCCTTGCCCATGTAGAAAATTAAGGATGAATATGAAATGGGACATTGGAAACACATTTTTCAGCTCATTTTATCTGACTGGTCAGTAAATACTGTACCTGATAGGTAAGGCCTTATACCCTTTAAGTAGAAGGCTGGTTGGAATCATGTTAATGCACACACTTATGTACCTTTCCTGCTTGACCGCTTGCTAGGGTAGCATTTTTGTTTTGTTTCGTGACACCTGTGGTTAATTCCTATTTCAAAAGATGAATAAACATGTTTTAACAGGTATGGATTTTGTTTGTTTAGTTGAGTAATAGAAAGTAGTTTGCCATGGCAGTTAGAGGGCTGGTCTTGGAATAAGAAAGACCTAAAATCACATCCTACCTCTCACACCATGGGCAGCTCATTTAAAATCTTAGTGCTATAAGCGGCTCTCTGAGACAGTGAGTTACTGATCTGCTTCAGGAACCTACACATATAGCTGGCCATCCCTAGAAATAGTAATGTTGAAAGTGTTTAAATAAAAACTCAATTTACATAGAGATGAGGAGTGGGGAACCTGTAACCTTGAGGCCACATGTGGCCTTCTAGATCCTCAAGAGTGGCCCTTTGACTCAATCCAAACTTCCCTAGGGATTTGTTCTGTGATGTTTGGATTCAGTCAAAGGGACGCACTTGAGGACCTAGAGGGCTATACATGGCCTCAAGGCCACAGGTTCCCCACCCCTGTTATAAATATTCCATAGACATAAAGATATGTGGCCAGCTTTTTTGGGTACAGTCAGTCACCTAGCATTTATTAAATTCCCACTCAGTACTATGCTGCTCACTGGGGATACAAAGAAAGCTCCCTTGGGGAACTCCTAATCTAATGGGGGAGCACAACATACAAACAACTAATGTAAGCAAAATATAGACAAAATAAGTTGGGGTTAGTCTCAGAGGGAAGGTGCTGAAATTAAGGACTAGAAAAGGTTTCTTGCAGAACATGGTCTTTAACTGAGACTTTAGGAAAGCCAAGAGGCAGAGATAAAGAGGGAGAATGTTCCATCCTCAGGAGATGACCAGTGAAAACACTTGCAGTCTGGAGATAAGTGTGTCTTGGTCAAGGAACAACAAAGAGACCAGTGTCACTGGATCTAAAATTACATGGAGCGGAATAAGATATAAGAAGACTGGAAAGGTAGGAAGGGGCCAGATTACAAAGGGCTTTGAAAACCCAACAAAAGATTTTCTGTTTGATCCTTAAGGTAATGGGGAACTAGTGGAGTTTTTCAAAGGGAAAGAGGTGATGTCAGACCAGTGCTTTAGGAAGATCAGTTTGACAATTGAGTGGAGGATGGGTTGGAGCAGATGCTTGAGGCAGGGAAACCAACCAGCAGGTTAGTCCAGGTACGAGATGATGAGAGTCTGGAACAGGGTGGCAACAATGTTAGGAAAGAAAGGGGCATTTGCTAGGGATGTTACATAAGTGGAAAAGGCAAGACTTGACTGGTAATTGGATATGGAGAGTGAAAGAGTAAGGGGAAGGGTTGAGTTGAATTTTAAACATGTTGAGTTTAAAATGTCTGTGGGATATAACAGTTCTAAATATCCAATAGGCAGGTGGAAATGCAAAACTGGAGGTCAGGAGAGAAGTTAGGGCTGAATAAATCTGGGAATAATTTGCTTAAACATGATAATTGAGGCGGAGCCAAGATGGCAGCGTAGGAGCATCAAGCCTCCACAGCTCCCACATAGCCACCTCAAATACCCATAAAATATGACTCTAAGCAAATTTTAGGGCTCCAAAACTCACAAAAATACAGAAAAACACATCTCCTGCTGAAGTCACTCGGCAGAAAGGGCTCGTTGCAGCACTAGGAGCCGAGTCCAGCCCAGACTAAAACCACGGCTTGGCCCTGGGGTGGCCAGGACGAGCCACAGCTGGAGCTTTCAGGAGAGTGGATCAGCAGCAGCTATGGCAGTTTCCAGAATCATCAAGCCATAAGAAACAAGGACTAAGTGAAAGGTCAGCTAAATTTGGGGGAGAAAAGTAGTCCAGCCAAACTGCCTCCAGGGCAAGGAAGTAGCAGAAGCGGCCCGGCAGCCGCCTCCACATGGCTGCTTCAGAGCTTCTGGCCTGCAGACTGCAAGGGGGCCAAGCGATCGTTCAGAGGCTAAGTACTCTTGCATTGAGCAGCCTAGATCCAGATCATGGTCTTGGGTGGTGGTCCTGGGGTGCGTTTTCAGTGAGCCAAAGCTGGTGGAGGCTGCCAAAAAACAGCAGCCTCCTAATAGCTCTGGCAGCTGTGAAAGCCCCAGAGATTTGGGACAGAGCTTTCCCCTCTGGAAACAGAGTTCCACAGAGCTAAAAAATCAAGTAATTTACTGGCAACATGAGCAGGCAAAAGAAGCAAAGTAAGAACAGGAACCGAACTTGAGATTCCTTCTTTGGGGACAAAAAAGATCAAAGCATGGAACGAGAGGAAGACAGCACAGTCAGAACTCCCACACCAAAAGCTTCCAAGAAACATGAAGACTGCCTACAAGCCATAGAGCAGCTTAAGAAA
>JAQQSV010024014.1:0-10263 GCA_028646515.1 Pseudochirops corinnae
GGGAGGCGGGTGCAAAACCTCCACCTTTCACTTTTCCGCTCTGGAGACCTTTCGGCCGGACGCTTATCTCCCCCTTTCACAATCCCCACTCGCAGCTGTTGCTAATCACGCTCACCTCAGAAGCTTTGCACACAAGTCTTCATATATTCTGATAATTGCTGACTTCAGTGTGAAAATGGGCACAGGAGAACATGGGGAAAATAAATTGTAAAATTGGTCTGGGGAGCCATCAAATTAAGGATGCCCCAAATCTGTAGATTATTCAGAAGTCTGATGTCTGTGCATTGCAAGCGCTCTCTTCAAGAGTACTCTCACGAAGGCAATTAGGAAATGCTATATATGACAGCAGAATGATATCACAAAAATGAAATTATTTTTATTTTGACAGAGGATGTCTAGGTACAGGCATAGCATTTCAAGTGTCCCATGGTACCCTCTTCTCTTACTCTCTTTGTTGAAGTCCTTTGCTCATATTTCACTGAAGAAAATGAAGCCTTTTCACTGAGAGCTCCTTTCCTCCCTCCTTATCTTACATCATTCATATGTCTTGTCCACCATCTGCTCTTTTACTCTTTTCTCACGTGAAGTGATAGTCCTTCTCCTTATCAATTCAGACCCCTCTATGTGCATCCTTGCTTGTATTAAATCTCATCTTCTTTGGGATATCGCTGCCTCTATCATCTCTACTTTTTCACTAATCTTTCATCTCTCCTGATCTACTAACTACTTAATTGATGCTAATTAATACATTTTTATCTCTTCCATCTTTAAAACAAATTCTCAATTGATTTGACCATCCTGGCTAGCTATTGTCCTATATCTTTCCGTTTTTCTTGACTAAAGTCCTCAGGAAAACACTTAAAAATAAGGGCCTCCATTTCTCCTTTTACTCTCTAAATACTGTTATCTGCCTTCTAATCTCATTATTCAACTGAAACTCTTTTCTTCAACATTATCAAAGATTTCTTAACTGCCAAATCTACTGACCTTAATCCTCATTCTTATTGACCTCTTTTCTGTCTTTAATACTCTTGATGACATTCCTTCTCATGGATACTCTGTACATTCTAGGTTTTTATGAAATGCTTCTTTTTTGGTTCTCCCTCTGTCTGTCTGATTAGTCTTTCTTTGACTCTTTTGATGGATCTTGCTCTGGGTTACATATGCTAAAGTATCCCTCCAGTGGGCAGATCCACAAAGGTCTGTCTTGGGCCCTCTTCTCTTTTTCCTCTAGACTGTTTTATTTGATGATCTCACTAGTTCTCATAGTTTCAATGCCAGTTTTATGTAGATGAATTCTCAGATATGCATTCTGCTCTAAATTCTAAACTTTTGGTCATCTGAAACTGGATATCCTATAGATATCCCAAACTTTTGCTAAACAGAACTCATTATCTTTCTATCAAAATCTTTCCCACTTCCAAACTTTCCTGTTGAGGATTCCATCATCCTCCTGAGCACCCAACCTTACCACCTTAATATCATCCTTGACTTCAATCTGTTACCAAGTTCTATTGTTTCTTACTTTCTCAACATTTCTCATATACTCTTCTTTCCTATATCCACAGATTTCACCTTGGTATAGGCTATCATCACCTCACACCTGGACTATTGCAATAGCCTTATGGTTATATTCCTTGCCCAAAAGTCTTTTCCCGCTCCAATCTCCTATCCATCTAGTTACCAGATTGATCCTTCTAAAAAGTAGGGGCGATCATGTTATTCCCCTGTTCATTGAGCCTCATTGGTTCCCTCTTATCTCTAGGATCCAATATAGAACTTCTGTTTAGTTTTTAGAGCCCTTCATAACCTTCTCTTTCCCATTCTTTACGTTTTTCTTATACTTTATTCTCCATCCACACACTCTACAATTGAACTATGTTGGACAATTTCCAGTTTTTCTCAGACACTCCATCTTTTTACTTTCTACCTTTTTGGATGTTTTGACTCATGCCTGGAATGTTTTCCTATCTCATCTCATCTCATCCTCCTAACTGCCTTCAAGGTTTAACTCAAATCTCAGCTTCTTACAAAAGACTTTCTCAGTTTTTCCCTTGTTCCTCATTCCTACTACCAGTGTCTTCCTACTAAAATTACCTTCTGTTAATACTGCACATCTCTTACATGTACATTTTTATATGTTGTATCCTCTATTAGAATACATGTTCTTTGAGGGAACGACCCTATTTTTGTCTTTACTTGTATCCCCAGCATTTGGCATGTTGTGAGATTGACAGTAAATACTCTTTGTAATCATATTAACAAATTAGAGTAAAAGTTAAACCAGATTAGAGGAAAAAGATAAATGTGAGAAGGTCTTGAATATAATTAAAGCAGCTTTTCACAAACCTGTTTAAATCCTCTATTGACTCTGAAAATAGGGAAGTGGACAAAAGTAAAGATATTCATTTTGCTTTTTTTTTTTTTTTGGAAGGAGGAAGGTAGGGCAATTGGAGTTAAGTGACTTGCCCAAGGTAACATGGCTAGTTTTTGTGATAAGTGTCTGAGGCTGGATTTGAACTCAGGTGCTCCTGACTCCAGGGCTGGTGCTCTATTCACTGTGCCACCTAGCCACCCCAAGGTATTCATTTTGTATCAACATTTTCTTGAGAAATTTAACTGATATCAACCAATCAATAAACATTTAGAAAGTGCCTACTATGTGCCAGGCACTGTGGTAAACACCAGGGATACAAAAAAGTAACAAAAGACAGCCTCTACTCTCAAAGAACTTAGAATTGAAAGAGATAGACAACACGCAAACAAGTTTATACAAAACAAGCTTTATAGAGGATAAATAGGAATTAATAAACAGAGGGAGGGCAGTAGAATTAAGAGGGGTTGGGGAAGACTTCCTGTACAAGTTGGGATTTTAGTAAGGACTTAAAGGAAGCAAGGGAGGTCAGTAGTTGGAGCAGACGAGGGAGAAAATTCCAGGCATTGGGGAAAAGCCAAAGCAGACAAAGAGGTGGCAGAAACAAAGTTCAGTAAAGCAAGTCAATGCTTTATTTCCTTTCCAAGTAAAGTAACATGGCAATCTCTAGATTGGAGGACACACTCATTTTACAAACAACATGGAAGAGCAACATAATCTTATCAAGCAGCAAAAAAATCATTTACAGAGAAAACAAAGTTGCAGAAGGCTAGTCATGTCACTAGACTCATAGCATCCCCAATGCATTTGAATAAAACCTGAAAAAGGATGAAGTAAAATGAAATCAGTTTTTGAGAATTCTTATGGTGATCCATTTTTACTGGGACTAATATTGGAGTGATCATATTTTGAATCTATCACTTTGATACTTAATGGATTATTAGAGAAAGTGATGGTGGCACTGACCAAGTATCTACAAAAGAAATCTGCCCTGGTTACTCAAGGACTAATTATTAAAATCCCAGAATATAGAATTTTGGAGCTGGAATGGCAGTGATGTCATCTAGCATTATTATGGATAGGGCACTGAATGCTGAGACAGGGCACCTGGCTTCAAATTCCTGCTCAGACACTCACTATCTGTGTGAGTTTGGTTATGTACAATATGCTAATAATATTTATAGTATCTCCCTTACAAGGCTATTCTGAGGAGCACTCTTTATAAAACTTTGAAGACTACAAATGTGAGCTCATATTATTATTTTGAAAGTTTGTATTTTGGCCTCCACTTGAAGATCTACATTGATGGAGAAATCATTATCTTATACAATTGACCATTTCACTTTTGGGTAGCTCTAATTGTTAGGATTTTTCTCATACCAGGATAAAATCCATGTCTCTGCTACTTCCACCTATTTCTAATTGTTCTACTGAGGGGCTCAAGAAAAGATTAGTCCCATAGTTCTGTATAACAACTACTGAAAATATTTGAAGGTTGTTAAACATTCTAATTTCACCTGATCTTTCAGTGGCATAATGTTGAGTTCCTTCATCATCCCGATTACCCTCCTATAGACACATCCTAGCTTGTCAACATATTTCTTAAAGATTAGAGCCTAGAACTAAATATTATAGCCCCTATATGGTTTGGTCATGTAAGAGTAAAGGAGAAATACATCCCTCCTTGTTCTGGACACTGTATCTGCTAATGTAACCTATAATTGCTCTCTTTGGGGAACCATATCATACTATTTATCTATCGTTATCTTGCAGTTCACTAAAATATCCAGATCTATTTCATCTGAACTGCTATCTATCCACATGTAAGTGCCTAAACACTGTACATGTTAAATTAAATCCTTTGGATCCAAGTGTGTCTATGTGTTTATTTCTTTTAAATGTTATTTTATGACATTATATCATCATACTTGGAGGTTTCAATCTTTTTATTTCTGGATTTTGTTGCTAAACATGGTAGTCAACCCAATATTTCTGTGTGAATTCAATCTGTTCTGGTACACATAGAACTAGAATCAGTCAATCACTTTTACATCAAAAATACATACCAAACTTTACTTCCTGTGGCTTTCCAAGGTGCTCTTAATCCCGGATGAAATCATCCTGAAAAATATTTCCATCTCTGAAGAAATCCTAAAATGAGAGACATAATCCCCTGCCTATAATACCCTCTAGATTTCTGCTCATGGGGGCATTCATGTCTGTACCCCAAATCATCCACCTGGGCAAGCTTCTCATTGACTTGCATCAGGAATTCTGTATTGGTATTTCATCTGTGTCTATGACCAAATGGCACTCTCAGTCTTCCACATTCCCTAATTTCCAACTTCACATCCCTTACAAATATGCTAAGTGTACCTTTAATGACTTCCTCTGTCATTGATAAAAATATTGAATAAAAGGTGGCCAAGGACCAAGATCCATGGCATTTAACTAGGGCTAATTCTGTACAAGTTGACATCAGTCCATTAATCATCATTGCCCTTCAGTCAATTCTGAATCTGTATAACTGTACTATTTCCCAGTCTGCAAGAATATCATGAGATACTCTACCACATGCCTTGCTGAATAAACAACATCCCCTTCATCTACAAGTCTAATAAACTTCATATGACCATGACCTGTTTTCTCGATCAACCCATGATGGTTCATAGTATTCACCACTTCCTTTTTTAAGTGCCTATAAACCCTCACTTTAATTATATTTTTCAGAATTAGAATAGGAAAAAAAGTCAAGCTCATCAGGATATAATGTCTCCAAGAGGCAAGGCTTTTCAAATAATGTCCCTCCTTCCCTTTTTCTTTCCCCCTTAAAAAGAAGTTCTAGAAGACATTAGCAACAACTGACCCATATGCCTGTTTTTTTTCTTCCATATAAAATCTTTATGAGAATGACCTATATATGCATCAAAGGTACAGGCAGTCTTCCATAAATGATTTTTATAGCAATGAATATTTTATGGTTACATAGCTTATTGAGAGCTGTACACTATTCCAAAATGTTTATTCATTTTCATTATTAAAAAGAATCTTACTCAGTAGAACAAATGTAGCTGTACAGAATCTCTTCAAATATGGTTTTTCCCATGCATGCGTTAAAATTATACAAGACTGTAAGCCAGATGTGATCATGGAGATATCTTTGTTTAAAAATCTGCTGAGTATTAACATCAAGTGATGTATAAAACAGGGAGACATATGTTCACATAAGGTGTTTGCCAGTGTCATAACAGATGTCCTAGGCAAAGTCCAAACAATAACAACAAAAACATTCCCTATTGATGACAACAGTTTCTAATTGCTCCTCTTCGAAAAATGACATTCTATTAATTGAATCAAGTACTGGCACACTGCAAAAGCATCCTCAGTAAAATCCATAATAATGTGAAAGTGATATAACAACCCAAATGGTTGGAAAAACAAAGTCTATGAAAAATACAAATTTCTGAAAGACCGATATGCAGATGAGTAGTGGGATGGATCCATATTTTAGGAAGACAAGTAGTTGAGTTGAACTGTATTTGGGGATTTTAACAGTGCTTTTTTTCAATGATCCTGAAGTCTGTCTGCTGTCTCTCTCTCTCTCTCTCTCTCTCTCTCTTTTTTTCTCTCTCTCTCTCTCTCTCTCTCTCTCTCTCTCACACACACACACACACACACACACATCTTGGATGCCAGTATTTGCTTAGTGACTTCCTTAATGGAAGATTTATAGAAAGATAAGGCTAAAACTCACAGTGATTGAGAAGACATAGGAATTATGATCTGCATTATTGGGAGGAGTGCCCACACTAATGAAAGCCACAAATTGATATAGGTCTCAAGGTAGATTTGTAATTTATTGAATGAATGGACCTAGTGAGTAGTTATTGATGATTCTAGGACTATTTATAATGATGTTTTCAGTGGAATTTCTGAGGGATTTGTCTTTGATCCAATGCCATTTAATTTTTTTTTTATATTGCAAACAAATGAAGACATAGATAGAATTCTTACCAAATTTGCACAAGACATAATGTTAAGAATAAGTAATACAATGAATGGCAAAGTCAGGACTCAAAAGTATATGATAAATTACAACATTGGGCTAAATTTAATTACATTTCATCTAATTGTGGTTAAATATATTTTAGTGAGTAGGTCCATAGGGCTATATAAAACCATGTGCTTGGGTATCAAAAATCAGCTCCTGAAGTATAGGCTACAGTTGGCATGAGTAGATATCAGTCCATCTAAAAAGGATCCTGCATCCTTAGTGAACTGCAAGCTGAATAGGAGTAAACAGTCGAGGTAAAAAACTAATTTGGTCTTTATTTGTATTAAAAGATTTCAGTGATATTGTGTACATGAGAGTCTCTTTGGGTTATTCTGCCACAAATTTGCACATGTCCTCATCTGTACTCATTTGCCTCCAGGATCCACTGTGTTTTCTTTCACCCTGTCACATTGACAATAGGAGTGAGAAAAAAAGAGA
Organism: Pseudochirops corinnae; assembly: GCA_028646515.1. Taxonomy (NCBI): domain Eukaryota; kingdom Metazoa; phylum Chordata; class Mammalia; order Diprotodontia; family Pseudocheiridae; genus Pseudochirops; species Pseudochirops corinnae. The sequence goes on from JAQQSV010024014.1 coordinate 6,867, forward strand.
TTTTTCAATTGATATTTTGAAGGCTAATAAAACCTGATCATCAGTTGTTTGCATTGGCACTTGTAGTCATAGAATTGTTTGAACATGAATTGTAAGAGGTTAAGCAGGAAATATGTTCTTTATCCCCAGTGAATCAGAGAAGGTTGAACGGTGGAAAGTCATCATATGGTTTAGTTGTGAACCATCTGTTTTGTTTTCTTTTTTTTTTTTCCCAATAGAAGGTTTGAAGTTCAGAATAAAGGGACAGTTGTAGCATCTCTTCTCCACCATGTACACTGATATATGTGATGGAAAGAATATTGGACTTTGAATGAGAAGACTTGGGTTTTTAGTCTTAGTTCTGATTTTCTGAGTGACTGTGTGGAATCCAGTTTATTTTTCTGAACCCCGTTTTCCTTATCTCTAAAATGGTACAATAATACTTCTATTCCTGAACTCACAGAGTAGTTTTTCAAGAAATAATTTTTAAAATTGAGTAAAATGTATTATTAATATTAATATATGATCTTCATATTTTCATAAGCATAGTGCTTCAGAAGAAATTAATTTAGTACTCAATCACATTTGTTCCAAGGTTCAGGGCATATCAAGTTAAGTTGTAGTAATTGTGCAGATTATTTCATTGATATTTGAAGCTTTGACTATTATAACATTAACATGATCTAATAAACCATGTCCTCGACAGAAAGAAATGATTTTTAACTAAATTCAGTATTTGATGTTTTAGAATGTAAAAACGGCAATATTAAGAATCCAGATTATATTTCATATTATCAGAAGCAAAGAGTTCCAGGATACCTGAATGCTTGATTTGGGTAGTCCATTTTTCCAGAAGGATGTACACATTGCTGCATGCCATCTGTGATAGCAACTTTAGAAACTGCAACAGTGAGACTCTTTTGAATAGTAATCAGGGCCATTGTAGTTTATTTGATCTAATGTGGGAAATGTTTTCAGACATAAATAAACATCTTACCATTAATCTAGTCATCCTTACACTGACACTTCTGGGTGTTCTAACTCAGTGCATTTCAACAATAGAGAAAGTTGGATTTGGCTCAGGATGAATGTAGCTCAATAAGTCTCCTCTGAAAAATGCTTTGCTGTACTGGGGTAGGTCAGCAACCTCTTTTGAGATTTTCTGGGACAAATTTCCCAGCCATTTTTTGTTGTTTGGATTCTTCCCCAGAAGTGGGAAGTGTAGGTTGCATAATTGTGACAGTTTAATCAAATGCAGGATTATCTTTCATAATAATGACAAAGCCACCATTATGCAACCTCCCCTTTTCTCCTTGATTTTGAATCAGAGCTTCCTGGACAGTTGCTCAAAAACTTGTGATCTAGCAGGTCTCAATTTCTTTGGTTCCCTAGGATGATATTATTAATAACTAAATATCGTGAGAGTTTTGTCTTTAGGGCAAACATTGCAGTTCTCCAAAATTCACCTCTTTGAGCTGTCACGCTACATATGAATCGAATTCATTGTAGCTTCATGTATTTTAAGCTATGGAAATTTTCCTGACACTAATCCAAATTAATATATTTTTATTGACCTAAAGTGTCCTAGAATCAGTAGTGGACAGTGAGATAATAGCTCTAGATAATAGTGGACAGTAGAATAGTGAGATAATAGCTCTAGAAGATTGCTTAGAGTATTCCTAAAAATAAAGTTTCTTGTAGGATGAGAAAACTCTCTTAGATTTCTAGGCTAATCTTGATGTGCAAACATGTCAATTTAAATCTGCTGTGCATTATCAACCAAAGTTATACCTCTGAAGTTACTGGATTGACTGCTCTTAGTTTATTGGCTGATAAATTCAGTTAAGCAGCAGGAATGCCACATTTACCATTCTGATAGCATTGAGTGGTCAGTTCAAACAAACAAGCAGCCAATTCAGGCAAGCAATTCACTTGATCAACTTTTGTTTTCTTCCCTGAATAGACTGAATTGACTAAATCAATGGGTTTTGATCAGACCATGCAAGCACAGACTAAAGATAAAATTCACAAAAGGAAAGAAAAGGAGATCAGAATTCACATAGTGAAGCTACAAAGTCTTCGGTTGTATAGTTGTAAGGACAAATGTGCTGAACTTTATTGGGTTTTCCACAACTGAAAAAGAAGTTGCATTAAGAAACTAGAAATAAAAATGGGTGTCCATCAAATGAATAGAGTCAGAACAATTCCGGTACATTAATCCAATGGAATTATTCTTCCAAAAAAAGACTAATATGAGATGGTCAGAGAAATATGGGAGAATTTGTCTGAAGTGATATCAGATGAATGGGGAGGAACCAAGAGAAGAACATAAGCAAAGACTACAATATTGCAAATAAAACCTTTAAGAAAAACCTATGAATTGTGAAGAAAAATATGAACCTTGATAGACTAAAAAGAAAGTGTATTTCCTTTTCAGAGAGGGATGGGGACAAGAGATGTGAAATTAATGGATTCAGTAAGGCAAAGTTTCTGTGCCAGCTGCCTTTGTCAATTTTTTTTTGTTGTTGATTGTTCTTTCAAGGAAGAATTCACTGTATGGGGGTGAGGTCAGGGTCAGAGAAGTTATGGGGACATGACTGACCTAAAAACAAAAATCAGTGACAGGAATGTTTTAAAAGATGAAATTGTATGAAATTATATCATTCAAAATATCTTAACATTGTTATTAGGAATTATAGATTAGGGAATATATCTTAAAATATGAAGGTTTGAAGTTTCCAGAGTTCTAAGTGATTTTTTCCATTTAATGCTGTTATTGAATCCATTTTAAGTACTGAAATCTATCATTTGTTATGTTATATACACTGAAATTTACTGATGTGCTCTTAAAACAGACCCCAACTGCTAACCTGTTTGTATTTAATTATCAATGCTGTGATCTGCTTTCCATTGAATTGGATTGTGGATGATTGGAACCGTTCTTTCTGCTCATGGCTCATCCAGGAATTATAGCTCATGCTTCTAGGCTTTTCATGGAATCCGAGAAAGTTGAGGATATTAATAGGGGCTAACAAAGTATAGTGACAAAGAGTCTCTTCTTTCTTGCCTACTCATTGTTTTCTTGTAAAGAGAAGAGCCAACCACTGAAATCAATGTCTGTGAAAAAGTACTAATTGAAGTCCTGAAGCTCTATTACAAAAAGAGTTCTACAAATAACCTTTGCCAAAGTAAAGGAAAAATACCTGAGAAAAGGCAAATAAGGGGGGCGGAGCCAAGATGGCGGCATAGCAGCAGCAATATATCGCAGCTCTCACATAGCCACCCCCAAATACCCATGGAATAGGACTCTGGACCAACCTAGAACTTCAAAAACGCACACAGATACTTCCCACTAAAGTCAGCTCGGCTACGAGGAACTATCAGCACTGCCAACCGAAACCAGCCTGGCCTGAAGCTC
>JAQQSV010024015.1:0-10263 GCA_028646515.1 Pseudochirops corinnae
ATCCTTCTTCAGGGCTTCTGAGCCAACAGCCAGGTTCCAGGACCTCTACAACAGCAGCACTGTCCATCAGGTGAATCTGGCAAAACAACATCAAAACAGACAAAATATCAGCATCACAGCCATGCCTCCTCAGTCCTTGGCAGTTCCAGGTGGCAGTTCTCAAAGTCCTGGGCGGCTCCCCCAGGCTCTTAGCTGTCTTTCTCTCAGCAATTCAGGCTCCATGATAGTGAATACTGCTCTCCCAAAGTCCTTCAGGCCTTCTCTAGGCTTGGGCCTCTCTCCCAATTTACGGTTCCTCCCAGTTCAGCCCTCTCTCTTCACGTCAACAAGTCCATCTCACAAGTGGGATTCACAAGCTCTGGGTTTTAACACTCAACCCAAAAACCAAGCCAATACATGGGCATCTCCAAATTCCATTACCAATATAGAGAGAAATAATAATTTATCTTACATTATAATGTGAGTTTCTTGAAAATAGAGACTGACTTATTTTTCTATTCATATAAGTACTTAGTGTTTTGTAAATAGTAAGTATTTAATAAATGCCTTTTTAATTCATTTATCTTCTTGGAAGTGGATGTGGATTCTGGGGAAATAAAATAATTTATCAATGCACATTGGAGGGAAAACTATAAGAGTTGGGAGAAGTCAAAAAGAGACTGAAACATTCTATTTTTGTGAAATCCTTGAAAACAGGGACTACTTTTTTAAAATTTTAGCACAGAGCCTGAAGTCTAGTAGGTGTTTAATAAGTGGTTGAAGAAGAGACAAAAACAAAAGTAAGCTTGATGTCAATTGTGAAGGACTACATGAGTTCCAAGGAGCTAATCTGAGGATGTAAGTTGTTTCCTAATAAGAGTCCGAAGGTCAACAAAATCTATTGAAAGTTAGGAAATCATAACGTTGGGAGGGCAGAGAGGTAATATTTTGTCCAAGCTCAACTTACCTCCCACAAACTTAGGCATTTTCTTTATTCCAGAGACGTGTGTTTCCTACCCTGAATCATCTCAGGCAGCTCCAGGACTCCAGCTGATTCAGTCATCCCCACAGAGTTGTAGAACTCTATACATCTCAGCTAGCTCCTATTCAAGAATGCTTTTGCTGACTCCAGTCTTCCTTATGTTATTTTTCAAAAAAGAAATAATAAAAAAGAATACTTTAAAACCTTTTTTTGGCATTTCAGTGAAAAACTATCTCTCCAGATTGAAGTTGGTTCAAAGCACCAGGCCTTCTTCCTTTTACTAAGTCATTTAAATGAAGCCCACAAAGCAGGTATCAATGTTTCATTTCATTGCGACAGACTGTTAGTAAATATAAGGAGTAAATCCGATGGTTGGGTAGGGGAGTTGTTGTGGTTTTTATATACTTTCTGGCACCCACTCATCAAAGCATAAAAAATTCTCTTTGTACTGGCCACATCAGGTCCTTTCCCAAGAAAAATGTAACACTGAGACACAGAATTTTCATCCCTTACAGAAAGAACAAGTGGATCCTTGCAGTGCATCTAAGAAAGATGAATTTGCTCTTACTGTCATGATTGTTTATCACAATATTAAGAATAGTAACAATTATGTTCCATGCACAGCTATAATGATGTGCCAAATTCATCTCCGGCAAACACTGAACCTGACATTCAGCTTTTAATTACAAGACTCTCCTCTCTGCACCACGGATTCAAATTAGGGTCTTTTAGATCTATCTTTCGGGGGAAGAGAAGAAATAAAAATGTGCAAAATGTTTATTCCCCAGGATTACCACATTGTCACAAATATATGCTTCCCCTAAATATAGGCAGTGTCCTCAAAATCTCTTGAAAGGAATTCATAGGATCATAGGATTATGGCATATAGTGCTAGAAGGGACCTTCAATACTGTATGGTCCAGGTTCCTCATTTTTCATACGAAAAAACTGAGGTCTAAAAAAAGTTAAATTACTTCCCAAAGATCCCGCAGGTGGTGTGTGGGAAGAGGTGACTTTAAACTCAGCTCTCTTGACACTAATGATATTTTTTAATGAATGAATAAAAAAAGCATTTATTAAGCTCTTACTATGTGCAAAGTTCCAGGGATGCAAATAGGCAATATAATCTCTGCTTTCGAGGGGCTCACATTTTAATGAGATGTGACATCACATATATGAGGCTTCAGATGTAAATCAGATGGGCAGGTCTAGTAGTCCTTAGAGAACAGTAAGGCAAATGTTATTATATCTTATGTAATATAATTTCCACAAAAATTTGTATCGGCTTCTGACGCTAAATAATTTGACAGTACTAAGGACTTTGGTGGTAATAACTTTCTTTTCTGTGTGTTCAGTAGCCAGTGCTGTTGAGGAGGTGGGCACATGAAGAAGCAGCTGACAGATTGGATCTTCCCAAGAGATATTTCTTTGGATAATGGCTTTGGGGACCAACTTGGTAGCAGGATTGGTGGTCTAAGGAGCACTGCTATTTCCAGGGCTCTTGGGCTTACTTTCCTGTTACTGGCAGTCAGTCATTGGTGTTGATGGTGTTGAGGATGGAGGTCCCTAACTCTATAAAAGTTATTCACCTCAATGATGGTGCTGGCATGGTGGACATTGTAATAGCTAGGTTATTTGGCTCTAGATCCTAGGCCAGGGATGGAGAACCTGTGGCCTCAAGGCCACATATGACCCTCTAGGTCCTCAAGTATGGCCTTTTGACTGCTATCCAACTATCTCATAAATATTTACTAAGCACTTAACATGTAGAGATAAAAATATGTAGATATTGTGAAAATATTTATATAATTTTTTTAAAAATGCCTCAACTGTTTTGTGACCTCATCAATATGGATACTTCTAATGAAAATGACTACAAGATCCATGCTTCCCTTTTCTGTACCACTGTTTTCCATGACTTCCAATAAATCTTCTGCAGAGGAATCACCCAATACACTGAAAACTTTTAACATCACTTGAGTATCAGTTCAGCCTGCAGGCTGAACATATGTTATTCCTTGCTTTCACTACAAGACCAGCCTATCCAGAACATAACATTTCCTGGCTATCTTTTATGCCATATTTTACACTCAAGACATTGTTGGGAATGTATTACCACTTAGTTATATCCACCACATGTATTCCAATTGTCCTTCAGGTTACGTGTAAATCTGATAAATGGAGATTGTGTAGTTCCATTTTTCAAAGCCAGATAGCATTGGTGGAAGAATGCTAGTGCTTTAAAGAAAAAAGAAAAAAAACAACCAAAAATGCGTTCTATTTGTTTCAAGGAACACTTACAATAATTTTAACCATTGCTTAGCTTCTGACATGCAAATCAGTACACTTTTTCTCCTATCCAATTCTGAGCTTATCTCAGTGTATATAAATAGTATCTAAGATATGTAAAGTGATTAATTCAGTGGGTTGTTCAGTCAGCTGAGTCTCAATTTGAACAATAGATATTCTTCCTTCTTTTGGTTTTGCCTATGTAGATAGCTGTGTTGACCTTTTTTGAGTGGTTGTGCATATTATTAAAGAGGTGTTAAAGAGTATCTTGGGGTTTAATACAATTAATATAATTTTAATCCACAAAACATCAGGAGGACCTCACCATCTATAAGGAATCTTTCTTATACTGGGACTCAGTCTTCCATTCCAGTAACAAATATCCTTTATAAACTTGTCTCCCTTATTTTATACCTCAATAGATATTGATAAAGTTCATTGTTTTTGTGCATATCAAGGAATCTCATATTATTTTAGCATAAGAAAAAGACACAACTTGAATAAGAACATTTAAGTTACCCTTCATTGTATTGAATCACTTGTAAGAGTAACAGGAAATAGGCACAATGGGAATCTTGTATTTTTGCATGCTTCAGTAAATTGTGTGCAACGAAAGATATATTGCTCTAGAATATTATTTGTGTAAGCCTGACTAGTCCCTTATCACTATTTATCAAGAACGCCCTCACTATATATGTAGATTATTTTTTTAATGATTTAGCAGAGATGTGGAAGGAGGCACATAGGTCATTTGTGATTGATGTCCTAGAGATATCATTTTAAAAAATAATTTAAAAAATAATGATGTCCATGATGTCTTCTACTATCTTTTCTTCTTTTAAGCATCTTGAGGGTCAGTCTTTTAATGTTTTCAAAAACGTGTCATCTCCAACAAAACTTCTGTGTATCCTTGGATTGATTCAACTACCTTTTCTGCTTTCATCTTTTTTAATGCAATTTCTATTTCCTTATGTAGTACATGTGAACTGAGATGTTAAAGATCAAATGCAGTACTTCTATTGTTGCTAATAATGAAAACAGTCTGTTACTGAAATCCTGAGGGATCTGTTCCATTTTTCATTTGTTTCTTGTCCTTCTTCCAATGTCATTTTTGAAAGCATTTGGGATGATCTGGCTCAACTGGGTCTTATGCCAAGCTTTCTCAATATTCTTTTTTTCTCTTCATTGTTATGACACAAAATGGTTCATTATCTTCAACTATCTTTTCTGTAAGGCTTTTCATATAAGTTTATATTTTAAACTATTATGGTCTTTAGTTACAGTGCCTCTCTTTTTGTCAAGAAGATCAAGTATTTTCTGATGAAAGAGGTTTCTGGGCTTTATTGACCTACTTAATGTGGTGATTGCTTTATATCAGTTAAAGAAATTAAGTAAATAGTCAGTAATTACAGTCTATGTAGATGTCTGTTTCTCTTCCTCTTTTTGCATACATAGATTGTTTCCATGTTAGAATAATTGCAACTACACTACATATTTCATTTAATTTTTACCTTTCCTTTCACTTTACTATGAATTTTGATCTCTTCTCTAACAAGTTGATTCACTTAGATAACTGATCTTTTGTCTAATAAGTTGATGGCACAGAGGTAGCTGATTCAGAAATGACTCTCACATCAATAACCTACTTGCTAAGTTGAAAACTGTTTTGTTGTGGTGTTAATCATTGCTTGCTCTGCTCACAACTTCCCACTCTTTGCTTAAAGTAGTCACGGTGTAAAGGAATGAGGCTGCTCCCTTCTCTCTCTCTCTCTCTCTCCCCCCCCATATACATCTTTTTGATTCTAGTTCCAAAATATTTTTTTTATATCTGCACATTTCTCTCCTTTCACACAGCCACCACCCTAGTTCAGGCTCATTACTTCTCACCTACACTGCTACAATAGACTTCTAATTGTTTTTCTTCCATCAAAACTCTCCAACACATCCTTTGTACAGAGACTAAAACGACATTCTAAAACACACATTTTATCATATCACTGCCCTGCTCAAAAAACTTCAGCAGCTCTCTATTGCTATTAGGTTAAAATATAAAATCTTCCCATTAGCATTTTAAGTCCTTGGAGATCTCCAACCTTTTGTGCTAAACTTCTGTCATGTTTTTCTTCCATATATATTCTATTTTATAGCAAACCTACCCAAATTGCTGTTCCTTAACCCATGATATTTCGTGTTTTGTGTCAGTGCCTTTGAATAGGATGATTCCCATGTTTGGAATACTCCCCTTCCTCTTGCAATTTCTCATTGTTTCAAATGTTCACCTCAGATTTGGCTTCTTACTGAAAGGTTTTTCTGATTCTTCAAGTTCTTGGTTCCTGCCCTTGAAATTATTTTGAAACTACTTTTAATATGTATTGTATTTACTGATCTCTGTGCATGTTGTCTTCCTTTCATTGTACCAGTAGATTATACGCTTTTGAAGAATGGGACTTTCTTCCTTGAACTAATTCAGACAAGAGAGGTTCAAGTGCTACCTACCCCCACCTCATTTTACCCTCCATTGTAAAAACTCTTGCATACCTTTTTATATGAGATGATATTCCCAGTGCATCTATCTTTCTCATGCATCTTTTATTTTACATCATTCAAACTTAATTCTCACACTCCTGTACCATTTGTGTATGTAGAATCCTGTTATCCTAATAATGATAAAGTTCCTAGGATTTACATGTATCTTTTTTCCATTTAAGAATATAAAAAAGTTTATTTTAGCTTTATTGAGTCCCTAATGATTTCATGTTTATGTTTTTATATATTTCTTTTTTTTCTTTTTTTTGCTTTTTGGAGGGCAATTGGGCTTAAGTGACTTTTGCCCAAAGTCACACGGCTAGTAAGTGTGTCAAGTGTCTGAGTTCGGATTTGAACTCAGGTCCTCTTGACTCCAGAGCCGGTGTTCTATTCACTGCACCACCTAGCCACCCCGTTTTTATATATTTCTTGAATCTTATATTTGAAAGTCATATTTTCTCTTTATTTCTGGTCTTTTTATTAGAAATGTTTAAAAGTTTTCTATTTCATTAAATAGCTATTTTCTGCCTTGAAGTATTACACTCAGTTTTGCTGATTAAATTATTCTTAGTTTCAATCCAGGTACCTTTGACTTCTGGAATATGTTCTAATCACTATCTTCCTTAGATGTGGTAGTTGTTAAATCTTGTGTGATTCTGCTGATTGTGGTTCCATGCTATTTGAATATTTTCTTTCTGGTTGCTTGCAATATTTTCTCCTTTATGTGGGAGCTCTGGAATTCAGCTGTAATATTTCTGAGAATTTTCATTTTGGCATTTCTTTCAGGAGGTCATCAGGAGATTTTTTCAACGTCTTAATTTTTTTTTTAATATCATTCCTGGAAATTTACCTTAAACTCATATCCTCTGTCTCTATATATTCCTTTTATTTGGGCAGTTGGTGATATAATTTTTAAGAGTTACAAGCATTATCTTTCTGTGTAGGAATGTAAACAGTTTAGCTCTATTGAATTCCTTTCGTTTTCTTTTCCTTCTTATCTGTTTATGCTTCTCTCAGGTTTTAATATTGGAGGTCAAATTGTTGGTTTAGTTCTGATCTTCTCCTTACAAAGGCTTGAAATCCTTCTATTTCATTGAATTGCCATTTTTTTCTCATGATGGATTATGTTTAATTTTTAATTGGTAAGTGATTGTTGGTTGTAGTCCTAGCTCCTTTGGCCTCAAGAATATCAGGTTCCATGGCTTCTGATCCTTTAATGTTGTAGGTGCCAGGTCCTGTGTGATCCTGATTGTGACACCTTGATATTTGAAGTTTCTTATTTTATTTTTAAAAATTTTATTTATTTTTCATTTTCAACATTTGCTTCCACAAGATTTTGAGTTCCAAATTTTCTTCTCATCTCTCCCCTGCCCTGAGCCCAAAATGGCATGCATTCTGATTACCCTTTCCCTTCTAACATCTCCCCTCCTCTTCTCTTGTTCCCTTCCCCTTCTAATTTCCTGTAGGGCAAGATATATTTCTATACCCCATTGCATGTATATCTTATTTCCCAGTTGTATGTAAAAACATTTTTTAACATTCATTGTTAAAACTTTTAAGTTCCAAACTCTCTCCCTTCCATCCTCCCCACCCACCCTCATTGAGAAGGCAAGTAATTTGATATAGGTTATACATGTGTAGTCATGCAAAACACTTCTATAACAGTCATGTTGTGAAAGACTAACTATATTTCCCTCTATTCTACTATTATAGTGGTAATTGGGAATTTGAAATTCTTCCCTGCCCCTTAATAAACCTAAGGAAATTTGAAGACCTATCCTCTTATTAAAATATACTCTGATCCATAATAACATGAATGTAATCACATGGAGCCTGTGGTGGGAGGACTTTGCTGAAGGGTGGAGCAGAACCCACAGGAAGCTGGGAGTTTGAGAAAATAGATATGGTTGGGAGGAGAGGACACGTTGAAGAGAGACAGACTTATGAGTAAATATGGGTTTTGTGTTGGTTTATGGGAAGGCTGAAGGATGATGTGGCTTTCTATGCTGTTATGGCTTATTAACTTCTTTGCTACTATGATGGGATCAGCTTATTGGTTTTATAATTCAGTTTTCTGGTGTTTGAATAAATACTTTGCTTTTGTCTTCTATATGGAGAGTCTGTTATATTTTGTGATTAAGCACTATGTAGGTATATTTATAGTGACTTTTGGTGCTGTAAATATTGCATGGGCACCACAGCTACCCTGATGCATGGTGGGGGGTCAGTACTGGTTGTTGCCGGCCTGTTTTCTTAGGTACCCTTTTGGTTAGCATATACCTCTTTGGCCAAGGTTACAGCAAAGGATGTGAAGGCCTGGATGCTCAAGGATGCAGTTTGCCTGGGTCCACAAATAAGCACGTGGTGGTTCTTGGAACAGGAGTCTACTGGTTCCCCTGCCTATGTTAAGGAACATAGGGATTGCACCTGGTGTTGGTGCTTGCCTGCTGTACTACACTGGGTCTCTCACTTGTTGTCTGAGGCAGGGCTTGTTGCTGGCTTGCTGAGATGCTTCCCATCCTGGGCTGTGCTCTCTTTTCACCCAAATGAGATGAACCTTTCTTGTCATTCCTTCAAGTTTCTTGGGCTAAAAGATTGTTTCACCCCATATTTTTGCTTATTTTGTTGTTGCAAGATTTGTTCGGGGCCTTATAATGGGAATGGCAATTTGAAGATCTTCCCTGCCCCTCAGAAGACCTAGGTGGAAGTTTGAAGACCTCCCCCGCTTTGAAACTGTTCCCTAATAGGCTGAATGTAATCACATGGAGCCTGTGGGGGGAGGAGTTTGCTGAAGGGAAGCAGAGCCCTCAGGAAGCCAGTCAGAGCTAGCAAGATGGTGGGAGAGAAAGGACGCTCATTAAGGAGACAGAGAGGTTTGTGAGTAAATATCAATCTTGTATTGGTTTGTGGGAAGGCTGAAGGATGCTGTGACTCTCAGTGTTCTTATGACTTCTGAATATCTTTGGTACTATGATGAAATCAGCTCACTGGTTTTCAGATTTGGTTTTCTGATGTCTAAATAAATGCTTCAGTTCTATCCTCTATCTGGAGAGTTTGGTATATTTTGCGATTGAATGTCATGCAATACTTATATTCACAGTTTTTATCATGACCGTGGGTGCTGTAAATATTGCATTGGCACTTCAGGACTGTTTTATGGTTGTTTGGAGGTGAGTATGGGAGAGTTGCAGCAGTTTACTGCTTAGTCCACCATCTTGGCATCCACACAAATCCCATTTCTAAGGAATGATTTTCTTCAGTGAGCTTTTGTATTTCTATTTCCACTTGACCAATACTAGAAATAAAGAATTATTTTCATCAATAAAATTTTTCTCTTCCCCCCCATTTGACCAATTCTGTTTTTTAAGTTTATTTTCTTCAATATTTTTATGCCACTTTTACCAAGCTGCTAATTATCTTTTCGTAATTTTCTTGTTTCTCATTTATGGTCCTCATTTTTCCTTCAACATTCTGATTTTCAAAATCACTTTTTAGCTATTCCAATCGTTCAAGTTGGGTATATATCAAGTTCCATTTTTCTTTAAGCTTTGCTTGTAGCTCTTTTGACAATGTTATCTTCTGAATTTGTATTATGATCTTTCCTTTTATTATTGTATTTTTTAATTTTAGGGTATTTGTTACTTTTTTTTCATCATTTTTCATCATTTTTCTTGCCTTTGAAAGTTATGTTAAAGTTGAACTCTATTACTCAGTGGGAATGGGGACCATTGTTCCAAGTTTTAGCATTTTTTGCACTGCTATTTTCAAGTTAATTCTGTGGGAGAGGGGTTGGAAGTTTTTGGCACTTCCAAAGTGGCATGATATGGGGTGATATGTGGTCACTGCTCTCCTAGTTTGTTCTTTAATCCTTACCCAGGAAGGGTATCGGATTCCTTGGAGTAGCAATGAATACTAGGCCTCAGGGTCCCTGATTCCTTGGGAGTGAAAGCAATACTGCTCCACAGGCCCCTTGCTCCTTTGGCACAGCTGTCACACCTCGCCAACCTTGAATCTTGACCTGGAAGCAGTTATAGGCAATGGAGTTGCCAAACACTGCCCTGTCTTATGCTCATTAATAGCACAGAGGTTTCTTGTAGTCACTTTCTTTTTTTTTCAATTTTATTATAGTTTGCATCATTCATTTCCACAAGATTTTGAGTTACATATTTTCTCCCCCTCTTTCCCCAACTCACCACCCCAAAACAGCCACCCCAGTGTGTCCCCTCTCCCCCAGTCTATTCTCTCCTATGTCACTTTTCGGTAGGGCAGGATGAATCTCCCATCCACAGTGCCTGTGTATCTCAAGTTCCAGTTGGATGTAGTCAATAATAATAATAATAATAATAATAATAATAATTACATATATAAAATATATACACACACACACACACACATTCATAACATTTGATTATGGAACTCCAGATTCCAGATTCTTTCTCCTCCTCCCTCGCTACCCACCCCCACTGGAAGAACAAGCAATCACATAC
>JAQQSV010024016.1:0-10263 GCA_028646515.1 Pseudochirops corinnae
AAAACTATTGGGAATGGATTAAACAAATGCTTTGCATTTAAAAATAATATGTTCCTAAGATTTTGGCTTCAGGTACTAATCCAGGGAAAATTCTCAAATTTATAATTTGTGCGAAGTGTTTGATAAGTATTTATCAGCAATGTTTGAGGTATGGAATGGGCTTTTAGTATTTTCATCTTTTCCATCACTTGATCACTATTTGTGGCTTTAGCTCAAGGGAAGAAAAAAAAAAGTACAGTAAAAGGCAAGCAAGTTTTCTTGGTTTTCAAGTTTGTCATTCCTGATTTCTGAACTCCCATGTGTTATGTGAAATAAGTCTGTCTCATTTTATCCTTTCTCCTCCTTAACCATTTCACTTCACATTTCCTCCACTCACAGAATAAATAAGAAATTATCTACCACATAAGTTCTTATTCTGTGTTCCATAACGCTTTGAAAAATTTTTGATAATTTCATTTCAATAACATTAGCTTTTTTGTACATTTAACTTTACCTTTTTTGCATTTAAAAACATTATTGTCAGTAGTCCAGAAGCTACGCCAGACTAACAAAGTTGTCTATGACATAAAAAAAGAAAAGTTTGTTGATCCTTGATGGAGAAGGAACTATATTCCTAAAAACAGGTGCACTTACATGTATCAAAGGAGGATTAATAGAAAATATAAAACAGAACCTTGGAAATATTATCTCATTTGACCCTTACAGCAGCTCGGCAAGGTAGAAAAAATAAATTGCATCACAATACATAATTAACTTTATTGACATCAGAAAATATACAAGTGTTTACCTTTTTAAAAAAAGTAATATCCAATATGTTCCATTTTGCTATAATTTTTTTTTTTACTATTTCAACAATGAATTCACAAGATTTTCATCCATATTCTTTCATTTTCATCAGGAAAACAATTTTATAACATTGGATTTTAGGTGTAACTCTGATGAACAATGTATTTTTCAAGCCCAATCTTTATACAATATGTATACAATATAAATATATGCACTTATATATACATATATATGTATCATATATTAATTGATGGATATAGTAAATATTTTATATTGATATATTTATAATTTTAACATATCACCATACTCATTTTCATTCATTACAATAAGGAAATAAGGAAAAGATTTATTTCTTCCAGTTCTTCTTGTTCATTAAAAAACTAATAAATCCCTGTACTACAGTCTTCTGAAGATATCTGAACCTTATGTGTTCTTTTGATAACAGTTTTTGCATAATTTTGAATGAAAAAATTAATACTCATCAGCAAGAATTGTTTTATCCAATCTTCCTTTCTCCTGTCTTTTTACCCTCTTTTCCATGACAAGCTATTTTTCTTTTCTTCAAAGCAGTGTTTAGTAATTTTCCTCCCCTTTCACCATTCTACCAACTAAAAATGAAAAGAGAAGCTTGTCCTTAACTAAATAGGAAACTGAGGGTCAGAGAGATTAAATAATTTAGTTAAGGTTATATAGCTAGTGTCAGAGCTATAAGTAGAACTCAGGTCTTATGACACAAAAACATTTCCCACAACACCAAATTTCCTTTATATTTAAACAAGGTTACAAGTTGACTAAGGAAATGGCCTTATATAAATTTTGTATCTCATCAAGATGCTTTTTCTACGTTCTTTGAATGGGATTGTAACATGTTAGGCGTGACTTTAAAACAACTGAATAATAAATTCTTTGACTAAAAAACCCTTTTTAGTTCCTGGTTATGGAAAGCCATTAGGTCAAAGACAAACTAGGAGAATGAAAAGATAAAGCTTATTGATCATGAGGCACTTCCTCCATTGGAATATTCTTGAAAAATCAGACAAACTGGAATGGAAAAAAGAAAGAAAAAAGTTTATGAAAAAATTTTGTTGAGGTAGAGTAATTTTCCATATTAGATGACTGTATCAGCAATGCAGTATTCACAATGCCTACAGTAACTATAAACATGCTGATATAGGTATTAATCACAAAATGGAACAGGCTCTCTACATAAGAAATATAGATAGTGCATTCATTTAAATACCAGAAAACTGAGTCCCATAACCAGAAAGTCAAAGCCAACCCAGTAGGGATGAAGTTGGCACATGTGGTCCAAGTAGTAAACACCCACGTCCTTAAGCCTTCAAACAGGACAGGCTACCTCAGGCAAAGATACTCCTCTCCTCACACACGCAACTGCTCAGCGTCCAGGCAGCTTCGTCCCAGCAGCTCCGGCCCCTGGCAGTTCCTGCCTCAGGAAGTCCTCAGCAGGAGTCCTTAGCAGAGATTCTGGCCCTCTCAAAGCAAAAGGAGTTCACAGCCACAGCCACTGCCACTGACGCCGCTTCCAGTCAGCAAGGCACGGAGACTAGCTTGGTTCCGGCGTTCTCTTGCTCGACCCCTTCCTGCTACATCAGCAAGCTCAAGGGGCATGGAAGATCTTCAAATCCCAGTATCGTTACAATGACAAATGTCTAGGTCAGTGTACCCTGTTCCTTTCCTCTTAGAACATGTGTTTAATGTCATGTAAAGCAAGACTACACATTTTTTTTAAGTCTCATGACAGATGCAAATATGAAGAATATAGGGAAACAATCGTAATGATAACTACAACTATATATGTGTGTATACATATATGTGTGTGTGTCTGTATGTGTATATCTATATGTGTGTATGTATATGTATATATACATATATATGTGTATATGTATATATATATAGTAGAAGTAATTAAATATAAATATACCAAATACATGTAGACATAATGGTGAACAATTGTTTATAGAGTTAATTAAACCATTGATTCCAAACTAATTTATTGACTATGTTCATTAACACTTAAAACCATGATGTCTGGGGTCTGTTTATTTCTTTGAAACATAAGAATCTGCACTCTCAGTAGATGCTTTCTTATAAAACTTTCAATCTCCTTTTTCTTATAGAACAGCATTCATATAGAATAAATCATATTGAAAAAAATTTTGCTCCCTCAACATTACTTAATAGCCTCATCCTGATAACTAATGAAAATGCACTTCTATAAATTTGATTCCAATTAGGAAAAAGAGATTTCATCTTTACAAGAAGTGAAAAATCCTCACAGCTGTTAGTCTATGTCATTTGTACCAATTGAATTCATCTTGATTTTTAACAAAATGAATTATGAGACAGGTACCTTTAAAACTTGGCAATCTATCTGACCTTGCAGTTGCCAATGTATATGGATTCATACCAATTTCACTAATCCATCTTCTATAGCTCTAGAGAATAGAATTATAAGTAGCAGTTACTAAAGATAAGTATTGTTAGGGATTATTTTTGTGGAGTTTTTTGTTCTTTGCCAATGTCTTACAAGAGGTCTAAGGAACAGAGCTATCTGGAGTTGCTGGCTCTGAAACTCAAAGAGAGCTTATTTCAAATATTTTTCTAAATATGTTCTTCTGTAGCACCAAGATACTGCTACTATAGCTAAACTCCATTAAGTAAAAACATAGCTTCACTAAAAAAGGCAGATAAAGAAAGCTTTATCATCAATTAAATGAATTGAATCCTATGCTCCCTTAAGTAAACAGAGGCTCTGACCTTGGGATTGATCCTTGTGTCTAAGGAAATGCTCCATGATAGAAAGTAAGACATAAAAGTAGGCCAGAGAGTAAATCTTGAAATCCAGTTAAACACATTTTTCCATAGGGGGAAAAGGTACATCTTTTCAATCTCTACCGACCACACAAATCCCACAATATTTGTATATATTGAAATGTCCAAATATACAGTGTTAGGTAAATAAATGTGCTTGCATTTTTCATCTTTCAAGAAATAATTTGTTATCAAATTTATAGGCCATCTCATTAAAATAAAAGGAGAAGTGATTTTTTTTCCTTGCTTAGGCTCTCTCCATCAACAGAATGAGAACTAACTATGATTTTAGTAGAAGAATCCTAGAAAGATGCCTGTGACTCAAAAGGGTTACATGACTTACCAAAGTTTATGAAATTATTACATCCCAGAAATGAGATATGAACCCAGATCTTCCCAATTCTAAACCTAGCACTGTATTCAGAGAATGATGTTATTTTTCCATACTTTAAAGAACTTTTTAAATTAGGAAATGGTAAATGAACACACTAAAACCATTACTAATATGTATTACTTGGAGTCACAGTGAACTTCAAAATAGTTGTAACACACACCTACCCACAACCAAAGTCCCACCCACCCCCCCTTCACAAACAAACTTTTGTTATTACCTCTTCCAAGGATCTTGACATATGGATTGGTGATATTTTGCTATAAAAGTCCATAAGGTAGTGCTTTGTTCTACAGAGTCAATTTTTGCCTATTTGTTTGTGATACAAAACAAAAACAAGATAAGATCTTATATTTTCTGTATTATTAAGTCAATCATTGTAGAAATTTCATTTATATTGGTATAATATTTGGATGTGATTTTTATATTTACGGTCAATTTCACTTCTGTTTTCCATTTTCCAGTTCTGATTTGCAAAAGTTTGTTTAAATATGTCATACTTAAATTATTTTAATTGTATATTATATCTTTGTCTTATCATTTTCATTTAATTATAAATTCTAATTGGTAATGGAAAACATCTCTGACATGGAGAATACCTGGAGCAAAGGCATAGAGACAGAACATAGAATGCATGTTCAAGGAAATCAAAATAGGCCAGAGTAACTTAGTTTTATCTTATTTGAAGAAAAGCCAAGTGCAAGCAGAAAGCAGAGGTAGGAAGGAGCCAGATTAGAAAGAATGTGAGGGGTGCCTAGGTGGCACAGTGAATAGAGTACCAGCCCTGGAGTTAGGCGGACCTGAGTTCAAATCTGACCTCAGACACTTAACACTTATTAGCCCTGTGATCTTGGGAAAGTCACTTAACCCCAATTGAACTGCATTCCCCCCCCCTCCAAAAAACAAAATAAATCAATCAATAAATAGACAAGTAAATGAATGAATAAATAAATAAAAGAAATGATGTGAAATGTCAAACAGAATACACACTTCCCACATACACACACACAAACACACACACACACCCACACACTTTAGGGACACATGATCAAAAATTGGAATAAAAAAAACTTGAATACACCAGTGCAAGTCTCATGAAAGGTAAAAGGGGATAAAAAGTGATAATGAAATTACACAGAAGTGATGGGGACTTTGGAAGAAAAGAAGCTTTTAAACAAGAGAGTTTAAAGGAAATATAGGGTCCACATAAGGAAAATATTGATATTGACGACAGAAGATTTAATGACGAGTTCAGGAGTATGTTTGTATGTATGCATGTATATATGTATCCCTGGAGAAAATAAGCCACAAAAGCTCATTAGGGAAGGGCAAAAGGAATACTGGGGTGAGACTTGATTTGACTTATGATTTTGGGGATAAAAAATCACTTTAGCAACTGAATGATTGATAGATTGGAGTAAGAAGAGACATGTGGCAAGAAGACTACTTAGAAAGATTTTGTATGTATTTCTGGGACACATGATTAATAGGGTAGAGGACTAGACATTTTCTTGGATACTTATTACTTCTCAAACCTCTCTGAAATGGGAATTATGTACAAAACGTAAAGCAGTTTCAGTTGTCTCCATGGCCTCCAAGACATTAAGGAGGAAAAAACAAATAAATAAATAAATAAAACAATACATAAAACAAATCTCCAGTTCCTAATATTATCTTTCAGAAAGTCCTATCCCACCTTCCATAGTATTTTGAAAATTATGTACAGAACAACCCTCTTGCAAACAAGTAATTCTAACTATATCCTGTAGTACCTGTTTCTTCCCAGTGCCTCAGAAATTCAAAAGTTAGAACCTGGTTCTGACTGGGACTATTTAAAAGCCATCTGTATTGCAATAGAGATAAGCAGAACTGAGGAACAGAGGGAACTGGGACCAGCTCAGAGAAGCTATGTGACATTACAGTTAACCTGAGAGAAAGATACTAACATCTTAGAACAGGACTCTCCCCAAGAAGTCACTTTGGGTGATGTGGAAAATGATCAATTTGGAACCTCATTGTATTTAGACCTCTGACCAGTATCATTCAGTAGAGTTTGAGTTCAAAGGGGCAGTGATTATTTCTGCTGTACTTGTCTGTTGATATACCGTTAAACAATACAATGAATCCACTTAATTAAGCAATATCTGATGAATAAATGGCTAAGGCCAATGTGGTGGATGTGACTCCATAGCATGCAAAGCCCCATAGCTCTTTTTTATTGTACCTACATCTTTGTTTTTATTGTTCCCCCACCTTCACTAGGAAAATAGTTCTATGGCACTTGGTAAACAGGCACTATGCATTTTTGACTAATGGGTGCCAGTGTCTTCCCACTGTAGGAGCTTGTAAAGCCAATCACAAGCAAGGATTGTTTGAGGACTGTTAATTTGAATAACTTGAAGGTTCTGATCACATAGTATAGTGAACTCTCCCTTTATTCAGCAATAAACTAAAATAAAACATTCACGGAAATCAAAATACAACATTCACAGCAATACAACCTAACAACTTATTACTAAAGTGATCATATATTCTTTATTTTTTTTCACTGAAAATTGATTTTTAATGTTAAATCACAACTCGGACGCAGGGCAGGTAATGGGACAAGAGCTGGATTGTCTGTGAGCTTGCATTGTGTTGATGGTCTGCTTAGGGGTTGGGGCTCCAGGCCCAATGCCATGTCTTCCCCAGAAGCTCTCAGCCTTGGGTACTGGCACACTGGGAGGGCAGCAGGGCCTTTTTGTTACAGGGGAAGCAGTAGGGTGACTCCTTTAAACATAGTGCTGCTTTTGCTGCTGCTGCTTCTTTATAGCTGCTTTGCTGGCCAGGTCCTTGGACTTCTCAGTAGCTGCCAGTGCAGTTTCTTTTGCCTTTTCAGTTGCTTCCTTGGCTGTTTCAATAAGTGTCTTAGAAGGAGCTTCATCTTGCAGTTTGGCCAGAATGTACTCAAAGCCTTTGATGGTCTTGGTCACATTACATTTGAATCTAGCTAGGCCAAACTACTGTACAGCTCTGGAGACCCCAAACAAATTGGAAGAGACCCAGGCCTCCCATCGGATTTCAGTCTAACCACTGTTTTCAGGGTTCACACAGTAAACACATCTTTCCTCCACCATCATCAGCCGAGCATGGTTGATGTTCCAGGTGAAAGTGGTCATAGTCTGGTTCTGTGAGTCCACGATAGAATCCTCGAGGATGTACACCGACTGAGCTACATTAGCAGGAAAGAAGCGCTCCGCCCAGCGGGCGGAGTCTTCGTTAGAAGCTGCCTGGACAGCAGCTTCTGATCAGGAGTTACCTCCCGGTGCACAATGTCCTCGTCAGCACATGCTTGCTGTAGGGGGTGGGGTAACGCTGCCAAAAGGCAGCAAACACTTGGTCCCAGGAGCCCCAGATCACATTCTGCCCCAAGAAATACTTCACCATTGTCCCGGCGCAGGTCGGGGTTGGGGCAGTGTCAGGGGGCGCACAGCATCGGAGGTTAGGGGGAGAGATGGGTCGCCTGGATCGCGCTCTCCGTCACCGTCCCAAAGCCGTTGTCGCCGCCGTCGCCTCCGCCGCCATGAAGGTGTGATCATATATTCTTAAACAAAACATACCATTCAGTAAATCACAATCTGAATGAATCAATATAAAGTACCCATCTAAATTCTTCTTTTGTCTTGATTGGAGACTGATTTCCAATCAACCTTAACTCAATCATCCTTAAAGAACAATCATAAAGAACAAAATACAAAGTACAAAGGTCTCCCACCCTAGGTGACAGTAAAGCATACTCTTGTCAATCAACATTAAGTACCCAAAAAAAGATGCTTTCATCTTGACTTGAGGCTGACTCCAAGCTCCATGGTTCCTCTTCCGTGCTCCCAGCTCTTGCCTGAATTCACATAACTGTCACCTGGATTCCCAGGTAGGCAGCTCCTAGCTTTTGGTCCAGCTGCTGGTACAACTACTGGTCCAGCTCCACACACCAAGTTTAGCAGAGTTACAACAATACTCACACATTGCCAGCATCATAATCTAAATTTTCTTTCTGCCTGTGGAATCAGCCCAAGTCAACAGACAGGGTACTTCTGTCTGACAAAGTAACACAATCACAAAACAGACAGAGTGCTTCTGTCTGCCAAGGTATACAAATAAACAGACAGAATGCTTCTGTCTGACAATGTAACACAAACAGAAATCAACACAGAGTGCCAGACACCAAAAGTGTTCTCCCTCTCAGTTCTGCTTGGTTCCACTTTGTGTTCAAACTTTTATATCATCAGCTCCTTCCTGTTCTGCCCTCATTTTAATTCCTTCCTGTTCCAGTCTTTGGCAAGTTCCTCCCACTGTGGGCTTCACAGGTTCTGCTTCTAACAAAGATTTGATATAATCACAGGTGAGGCTCAAAGGCACTTGAAGAAGTGAAATAAGAAGCTAAGTATTTAAACAAGGAGCTAACTACAATTTTGCTTGTCATTACAGAACTTCCTGTGAATCTATTCTCCAGTATATTACCCAAAAAGGAACCAATGAAAGAATACCTTCTGTAAGCTCATATATCTCAAGCATAAGTTGAAATTTCTCCTGGTAGGTCAAGATAAAGGTCAATCAAAGAGTGAGACTATATGTTTTACATTATCTCTTCTGTATCATTTGGTTAACAAATAATATAAAACTGAAACATTAAGGAAAAGAGGAATCTCAGATCTTTAGGAAGATCTGAAGATAACTTCATTAGAGGGGTCCACAGGCACTTTAATAAAGTGCTACTGGCTCATAATTGTACCTCATTTTCTCTTACTGTAGTTTGAATTAGATTGATCCCCACAGAAAAGACTTAAGTTCAAATGTTGATTTCTCAGAGGTTTAGACAATGTTGAGGTCTGTTCACTGGGGAAATCATAATCAAATGGGAAAGAATCAGAAAAAGAAGGATTGTGACTACAATGATTTGTAGCTGTTTTTACTTTGGCATTTTAACAAATACTTTGCTAAAAGGTGAATGCATTTACTTGAGAGTCATTAATACAAAGTTCATTATTTGGAGTTCAGAAGTTATATAAGTAGGAACCCCTCCTCCCCCCCCCCCCCCTTTAGGCTTGGCATCAAGTAATTTTCCAGTTCACAAATACAAATGCAGAACAGGGAAGTAACCCAGACGAGGTGCTACTGTACTGACTCTGGTATTGTATTGAATCTATAAATTTTATGGGGAAATGCTGACATCTATCTAGATAGGATATCCTAAAAAGCATTCTGCTCTTCTAAGTTATGAAATACTACAAAACATTAAATGTCATACAGCCATTGATGATACTTTAAATTTGTTCAACATGACTATAAATAGAGGCTATCTCAGTTTGTTCAATTCTCCTTTGGTTTCTGACAAAGTTATTTTGAAGTTGTCAATACAGCTATTTTGCATTTCATTGTAATTTTAAGGGCTTTTTTGATTGGGGAAACTTTTGATTATTTCCTGTCTAGCTAGAAACTCCAGCAAAGATAAGAAGGCATAAGGACAATATCAGAGACTTCATCAAAGTCTCTATGACATTTCATGAGGTCAGATATCTTACATGTTTTAGTTCTAATATCTGATCATTAAAATAGTTCTCAACATAGTTAGTACTAATCAATCAGATGATTGTCTAGTGTAGAAATATACCAGCTCATATAGTTAGTGTGGGGCATAGCTTCCTGATGTGTGAGATTTATTTATATTTTTTGCCTTTAAATTAGGTATGGTTACAAAACCTTTCCTTCATCCACTGACCACTTTTATCTTCAATAAAGATCTTCAATCTTCAATGTAGGAACATTGCACTTACAAAAGAATCTTTATTAATAGTACTATGGATGTTTAGCCAGCAGGATTTCTTAGATGTTCTAATAACCTTCTGAGCCTAAACCCACTTTTCTTTATGATCTATGAAACCTCATACTTTAAGGAAGATCTTTTTTTGTTCAAAGCTTTGCTTTCTTTCTTTGACAGTTGTGTAGCAATTCTCATTTCATCATGGAATAAGACATTTTCTTCCCACTTGATTTAGAAGTTAAATTGACTGCATGTTCAGGAAAAGGTAATTTTTTTAATTGTCCTTCATAATTCTTAACTTATTATTAGAAACAAGTAATATCCCAGAAATGTGAAATAAATTGCTTTCTATCATAGCTAACATATTTTAAAATTATTTATTTGTCTAACTAAAAGACTTACATAATCTCAAATTTAAAGTCACATATCTGTTTTATATTTTGACACATTTATA
>JAQQSV010024017.1:0-10263 GCA_028646515.1 Pseudochirops corinnae
CTATTAAACAGGTCCAAACAAATGAAAAAATAGAAGGCAATGTGAAATATCTCCTTGAAAAAAACCACTGACCTGGAAAATAGATCTAGGAGAGACAATTTAAAAATTATTGGACTACCGGAAAGCCATGATCAAAAAAAAACAAAACCAAAACTTAGAAAGCACAACACCCACCTCTCAAGTTCTTATTTCCATTCTCCTCAACTCTTCTATTCCCAAATCTCAACCAGATGCTAATCACCCCTTCCACTATGCCTTTGGAAGGCCTGTTCCATAGGCAACACACTTGGGCCTTCATCTTAAATCTTTTCGTCTCCCACTTTTCCCATCTTCTAGCACTCACCAAGACCTTATTCCACCTGATGACAGTCTCCCTCGCCACCCTTTCTAATACTGTTTGTACTTGCTCTTATTCTTCTTGACTCACTGTAAAGGGAGGGGAGTTGGAATACTCCCTTCCTCCCCATTGTCTCTTGCAGATTCTCCTCCATCTCTTAGTAATCTCTCCCCCTTTGAGGTCCATACATTCCACATATTCTACCTAGCCAAAATCCTGATAGTTATTGTCTATCAACCTCCAAGACTTTCTTCCTTTCTCAATAAGCTCAGTGCCTGGCACACAGTCTTTCTCTTCTCAATTCCTCTTATATTAGGGGACTTCTATATACATATTGACATTCTGAAGCATTAACCATTAAGTTCCTCAGCTTACTTACTTCCAAAGGTTCTACTCCTCTACCCTTATCTGACTATATTCTACAGGCTTTTCTGCCTGTCCCTTTGCCTTCCCAAAGCAGACGCCACTCTTTATCTGTATTGTGACTTCCAGTCCCTTAACTACTTAGTTCTCTCCTAGGCTATCACCTCTGCATTAGACACTCTTTTCCTTTTTTTCCCCATCTTGATCCCTTGATGAACGAGTTAAAATCTACACTGTCCCCTTCTCTTGAGTCCCTGGCCTTCTAGTCATATTACCTATTATACCATGCCAAACCTTACCCTCTACCATCCACTACCTTACTCCTGCACACATACTGCTGAACAAAGGTGGAAAAAGTCACATAACCATTATGACTGGATATGCTATCAACCTCAGTGGGGCTCTCACTACTGCCAGGTAGTCCTTCTACACCTCCCTTATTAGCTCAGTGTCCCACTTTCCACAGTGAATCTTTCAAACCTTTTCATCTCTCTTCAAACCTCCCTTGGCTCCCCTCCCCTCTCAGCTGAGAACCTTTCCTCATTTTTGGGGGGAGGAGTGCTTTCCTCATAGTTTATAGAAAAGTTTGAGGCCCGCTTCATCTTAAATCACTTAGATGCCTTCTGTCACTTATCTCCTCTTTGCTCTTGTCTCATGTGAAGAAGTGGCCCTTCTTATCAAGGCAGACCTCTCTGCACGTACAATTCCATCACTTCTCCACTTCCTCATTTGTATTCTCAAGTCTCTTCAGTCCCTCCAAGTCTGCTGCCCTCTTCTCTGCCACCTACAAACACATACACGTCTCCCCCCATCCTTAAAAAATCCTCATTTAATTCTTCGTTCTCCACTAACTATGTTCCTAGATCTCTTCTGCCCTTTGTGACTAAATTCCAAGTAAAGGCTGTCTACAATAGGTGCTTCCACCTCCTTTCATCTCATTCTCTTCTTAATCCCCTACAATCCAGTTTCTGACCTCATCATTCCACTGAAACTGCCCTCTCCAAAGTTACCAATGATCCCCTGATAATCAGAACCAGTGACCTTTTCTCAGTCATCATTCTTCTAGACCTCTCTGCAACCTTTGACACTGTTGACCACCCTCTTCTCCTCAGTACCCTTTTCTCTAGGTTTTTGAGTCCCCATTCTTCCTGGTTTTCCTACCTATCTGAACACACTCTTCAGCTTCCTTTGGTGGGTCCTCATCCAAGTCACACCCCCTAACCATAGGTATCACTCTGGACTCTGTCTTAGGCCCTCTTTTATTCCTATACTTTTTCACTTAGTGATCTCGTCAGCTTCTATGGATTGATCATCTCCATGCTGATGGGTCTCAAATCTGCTTTTCCAGCCCTAACCTCTTAATTGATCTCCTGTCTCATATCTCCAGATACCTTCCTGATCTCTCAAACTGGGCTCCAGTAGGCATTTTAAACTCAGTATGTTATTAAACACATTACCTTTGCTCCCTAACCTTAGCCCATCTTCCAGACTTCTCTGTTACAGTGAAGAGGATCACCACACTTCTAATCCCCCAGGCTCACCATCTAGGTGTTATCCTCTACTCCTCCATATCTTTCACCCCTTATATCCAATCTGTTGCCAGCATCTCTCATACAGCCTCTTTTCTAACACTGCCATCACTTTATGCTTGGACTATTGCAGTAGCCTTCTGGTGGGTGGGCCTGCCTCTAGTCTCCACTCCAGTCTGTTATTCATTCATCTACTAAGGTGACTTTCCTAAAACACAGGTCTAACCATATCACTCTCCTCCTAAATAAATGTAACTCTTTTTCACGTCCAGGATCAAATACAAAATCCCCTGTTTTCAAAACCCTTTGTAACCTAGTGCACTCTCTAACTTTCTAGTCTTCTTATACCTTTGACTTCCCCACATATTTTTCTATCTAGTAACCCTGACTTCCTTGCTGTTCCACAAGTAAGGTATTGGTGTCTCAGCTTTCAGCATTTTCTCTGGCTATCCCCAGTGCTTGGAATGTTCTCCTTCATTGCTACAGCTTGTTTTCCCTGGATTTCTTTCAGGTCCCACTAAAAATCTCACTTCTATGAAAAGCCTTTTCCAACTACCCTTCATGCTGATGCCTTCCCTCTGTTAATTAGTTCTGTTTATCTCATATGCAGTTTGTTTGTAGAGATTTGTTTGCTTGTTGTCTCCCTCATTAGATTGTGAGTTCATGAAGGCCAGGCCTCATCTTTTGCTTCTGTTCGTATATCCAGTGCTTAGCAGGGTCTGTTACATAGTAGGTGTTTGATAAATGCTTCTTGACTATTGTTAGTATTGGGTTTCCTTCTAGCTCTAGATTCTATGACCATTGACTTCTTACTCTGTAGGTCTCTCAGTGCCTATGTCCTTCCCCCTGGGAACCTCCTTCTACTCCTGTAGCCCCTTTTCCCACTGATGCCTCCATTTTGGGAAAGGGGCCGGGCTGGCCATCCTTCATTCCTTTCTCAGCTCTGCTTCTGACTCTGAACTTGGCCACCATGTCCCTGTGTGGAGTACCTTCCACTTCCCTCTTATGTGTTGTCTTCACCTTGTAGAGTATAAACTCCTTGAAGTCAAGACTGTCTTTTTGCTTGAATTGTATGCCTCACTCCTTGCACAGTGACATGTGTTAAAGAAATGTGTGTTGACTGATAGCCCAAGGTAGATGGTTAAAGGTGGAAACAGATGTGTTTTTCCATATTCATAACATACAAAATGCTCTCAGTGCCTTTTTGTTTTAGACATATATGGTAAAAAAAATATTTTGTGTTTTTTTTTGTAGATGAAAAGGAAACAGTTGCATATTTCTCAGCACATTTCGAAGAGCAATTGAAAATTTACAAAAAACAGGTTGGCCTTGAAATCTAGTTATCACATATTTAAAACATATTTTAAAATGTTTTACTTTACAGGTTTCCGTCAGTGTATATTTGTAATATTTTTAGGAAAAATATCCATTATCCAGACAAGCAGCTTCTAAACTGAGGGATGTCTGTATCTTTCGTGTGTGTGTGTTTTATATATACATAAACACTAAAAACACATTGAAGCTTAAACCTCATTCTTAATGTATTTTAAAGATTATTTACAGATCCAACAACCAAACTTTTTGAACATTGTAAGCAATCTAGTAACAAATTTTTATAAATCTGAATTTTTACAATTGCATAGAAAAAAGTTGTTAGTAGTGTGAATTAATTTCATAATTTATAACTGGGAAAACCATTCTTGCAATATGTTCCATGAAAAAAACCAAGTATGATTCAGCAAGGATGACCTCAAGTTTCAAAGATTTAGTGAAATCTTACTTTTGCTTTGTCTTCTCTTCCCCTTTCTTTAACAGGTTATCATTAATTTGGTAGATCAAGCAGGAAGAGAAAAGATTATTGGAGATGCTTACCTCAAGCAGGTGTTGCTTTTCAACAACTCAAATCTCACTTATGTTTCGTTTGACTTTCATGAACATTGGTAAGGTGGCTTCCTCGAAATGTTCTTTGAGCCACTGGAATGTAAGTGGCTATGTAATAAAAGCTGGTTTCACTTAACTTGTAGTTATCTTATTTGTGAAATAAATGGTTGGATTAAGTAATTTCCAAGTTCCTTTCTAGTTCTAACATTCTTATAATCTGAGGTACTTCCATTTAATGGGAAATCATATTTCTTCCTGTCGTAAGGTAGGTAAATTTTTTTTAGATTTCCATGTAAACATAGTTTTGATTAATTTTTTGGATTATATGTCCTTTTACTTTAGATTTTCTTTTTGGCCTAAAGTGGCTTGGGGGGGGGGAAAGAGAGAGAGAGAGAGAGAGAGAGAGAGAGAGAGAGAGAGAGAGTGTGTGTGTGTGTGTGTGTGTGTGAACATGAACTTTCCCTTAGCCACTTAGATTCTAGAGTTTTTGCTTTCTATCCTCTCCTGTGCACTTTTGGGAAAAGTTCCTTTTAATTCCTTTCTGTACAATCACCTTGGGCTCCCTCTTCTTAACACTTCAAACCCAGAAGAAGACTTACTTCTATTTGCTTTGAAAAAACTGTAAAACAGGATACTCAATAGTTCTAAATTCAACCCCAGTTTTGTACTTTTATATATATATAGCATTCCTATTCCATAGCTCTGGCTAAAATAATTTATGTAGTTAATGGAGTGGTTTTGGGCCAGTCAGAATAGGATAAATTACCCAGTTTATATGTTTTAGTGTTATACTTCATGGGCCTTTAGAGTCTGTACTTCATTGAACCATACAAATTGACTTCAAATGTTTATTTAATTTATTTCTGTTACATGTGTATTATACTTCACATATTTCATATCATTTTTTTATGTTTAAAAAAAACCTTCCTATTTAAATTCACAATTTCTCAATGTGTTTTAGCCGAGGAATGAAATTTGAGAATGTTCAGACCCTAACGGATGCCATTCATGACATTATTCTGGATATGAAGTGGTGTTGGTAGGTAATATTTAACAAAACTAACATTAAAAAAAAATTTCTAATGCTTATGCCTTTTCCTGCCAATACAAACTAAATGCAACTTATTGGGAATTTATTTAGTTTCCCAAGTCTCATCTTTTTTCTTGTATGTTCCTAGAAATTTAGTTACTTTGCTTTTGGAGGAAGTAGGTGAACAAAAGTTAGGTGAATGAAAAAAGGGCTCAGTGCTTCTTAATGTATGTTTTCTTCCTTCTGTCAAGTGGAGAGTTAAAAATTAAAGACACCAAATTTAAATTTTAATGAAAAGGATGATTGTCAATGATATTTGTTGACTACTGACACGTTACATTATGAGAAATACATAGTCCCGTGATTTGTAGATAGTAGGTACTCAATAAGTAGTAGTTGGATAAGTGAATATTGACAGAACATCAAAAGAAAATTGACTTATGTTGTAGGACAGTGGTTCTCAACCTTCCTAATGCTGCGACCCTTTAATATGTGGACATATCTGCATGTGGGCGGACTCACCTGGAGATAGATGGAGGAATGGTGTCTTAGTTCCTAAGACCATCGGAAATATGTGTTTTCTGATGTCCTGTTACCCCTGTGAAAGGGTCATTTGACCCCCAAAGGGGTCGTGACCCACAGGTTGAGAACCACTGTTATAGGAGCTTTAGATTGGACGTCCTTAAGACATGTTAATTGCAGGACAGAAATTAAGAAAAGAAGGCTATTTAATTTTTTAAACATCTTCAGGGAAGGAGTAAATTAGGTTGCTGTGGTCTCCAGATGGTGTAGATGATCTTATACTTGAAGAGAAATGCCATAACTACTGAATTCCTCTCCAAAATTATAATCATAGCTTGAAGGAAGTAGAGTAAAACCTAGTAAGTAGTCAAATTTCTTTAGTAAGTTATGTCAGGTCTTGATATAATTCATTGTATGCTTAGCTTAGGTATACTTTTAAATTAGCGCTTAGACTAAGTCAGTGGAAGTATGCATCTTTAAACTAATATTTTAGCTATTAATCAAAAGTTAGGTTAGCCTAAAGTTCAGTCAGCTTGATCAATAAGAACAAAATCTATTTAATTTCCAGAAACAAAATTAATATGCAGAGTGATGATTTTGCAGAAAATTACACTAAGTATTACTAAAACAGCCATCTCTGAATTTTTTGAAGGGTTGATCAAGCAGGGGTAATATGTAAACAGGAAGGGATCTTTCGAGTTAATTGCATGGACTGTTTGGATCGTACAAATGTAGTACAAGCGGCTGTTGCAAGAGTGGTCATGGAACAGCAGGTAAGTTTAAATTCTGTATTAATTTTTTCCTAATTAATTGAGTTGCATTATAAAAAGCACTAGTCTTGAAGTCAGAAGACTGGTTTAAATGCTGGCTTGGTTACCAATGTCTGGATAGGAATTTAAACCTTTTGACTTTCACTTTTCTTAACTTATAAGGGCAAGGGGCTTTGAACTAGATGAGTCCAAAGATTCCTTCCAAATTCTATGAATAATTAATGATTCTTAGGTAAAAAAGAAAAAATTGTTAAAGCTCTACAATGGAGGAGCATCCTCATAATGAAGAAAAGTGACGTTTTTAGAAGTATTAATTTCAAAGATGCAAATCTTGACATTTTCAAACTTGCCTACTGTTTATAAGAGTGTCATGTAGTTCATTTGCTTTTCATTTCACATTGATATTCTGTTGCTTCTGCTGTTTAAATTTGTTGAAATATGTGGATCTTCATGCCAAAAATTATATGAAGCTATTGCAAGTATTTTGTTTATACATCTTTGACATGCCAAGTGTTGCTTTTCTTGCAATATTAAATAGACGGTGCTATTTCTTTTCTTTCAAAGTACTTAATATTTAATGTACTTTGTGTTTTTTATATTCTAACCTGTGGGTGCTTTGCAATAATCAGTTACTCTATTTTTAAACTTTAGCTAAAGAAATTAGGTGTGATGCCCCCTGAACAACCGTTGCCAATGAAGTGCAATCGAATCTACCAGATAATGTGGGCAAATAATGGTGATTCCATAAGCAGACAGTATGCTGGAACAGCAGCTTTGAAGGTATTTTTTTTTTAAGTAGCATGCATTTGGCCATCAGTTATCCAGCAGTTGTTAGGATTTGGTTTAGAAGTAACTTTTGAAAATATCAACCTTGTTAAGTTGCACGAGTTTTTATTTATGTGATGGGGTCTTTGTTAATCCCCAGACACTCAGTGACAGACTTATAGGACTGTACCTCATGGATTTTTACACAAATTGTGAGAACTTGGGTATTCTTGTTTGCATCACGTAAGACTCATGTTATTATTTATACACACCTAGAGCTTTACGGGTTTAACAGACATCAAACATTTTATCTTTTTGATGAAGTGACATGTGAAGAAAATTGTAATAATTGAAGGAAGTAAAATTTTAAAATCTTTTTACATTTTCTTGTTTTAAAACATATGGAAAGATGTTAACTGTGGAGACCTAAGTTCTGTGTCTACTTCTTACCTTCGTTGGTGAGCTAACTAAATAGCAACATGTCAGTCCTAAGTTGATGGACCTAGAACAGGTTCATAGGATCATTCAGATTTAAAAATGGAAGGGCCTTTAGAGATCATGTAATTCAGGCCTTTCATTTGACAAATAAGTAACTGCAGGTTAAGTGATTTGTTCAGCAAAAGTTTCACATAAAATTTTTAGCAAAACTGAAATATGTGTTTCTAGACTTCTCCATCCAGGGCTCTTTTAATTACATTGTGTCATAGACATAGAGGTAATGCATCATAGTGGCTAGAGAGCTGAATTTAGAGTTGGAAAGACCTGCATTCAAATCCTGGTTCTGATACTTCCCTGCACAAGTCCCTGGAACTGTCTATGCATCAGGTAACTCCATAGGATTTAGCTGCTAAGGCATAGCTCTTCAGTTGATGAAATCACTGTTCTTTGCATCTGTGATAACTCTCATTACCAGACTCTTATTTCATGAATTTCACTATCCTCAGCTCCAAATGCCTTTTAGTTACCCTTGTGTTCCTTGTCCTTCCACTTCTTTTCAATATTAGACTTTGATCACTCCTGTGTTCTTGAAATTTCTACCATCGTTTCCCATGACACTGTGCCATCTTGATTATTTTCCTTCTTTCTGACTCCTTTTCCTTTGCTTGTTTTTTGCACTTATTAAAAGTGAGCGTCTCCAAGGTTCCACCTGACCCTTCTTCTCTCTGATTTTCCCTTACTTTCATGATCCCATTTTCTCTCAACATTTTAATTAATCATCTTTATGAAGGTTGCTTACAAATCTCTACCTCCATTCTCAAGCTCTCTCCTGAACAGCAGTCCTGCATTTCAGAATGACTGCTAGACATTTCCATCTACATATTTCAACATCTAAAAAAAATGGAGCTTATCTATATTCCAACCAACTTCTCCTAACATCCTCATTTCTATCAGAGGTCTCATAGTTTTCCAACATCACATTTATGTTCCAAGCCTCAGAATAATCCTTATCTCATTTCGTACTCCCAACCCCCTTATAATTAGTCACCAGGTTCAAAGAAAATCTTTTTATCCAGCTCTTTTTTCAGTTTCCTCTGCCACCAACTTAATTCTCTACTAATATCTCTTATTTGGTCTGTAGCCTTTTGATTGATATCCCTATTTTCATTCTCTTTCCTGCAATGCCATTGTCTAATGTCTTTTTGAACGATTACTTATTCTGTTCTTCCTTTCCTTTCTGCCTTTTCCCTTTCATAAGCCTTAAGTGGCTTCCTATTGTTTACTCATTAAAGACCAACCTAATTACTCTGGCACCATCAGCTGATTTCAGTCTACCTTTTTGTATGTGTTCCTTTTTCCTTAGCCAAACAGGACCACCTACCATTTCTTAAACATATTTTGTGCTTTCTTACCTTCATGTCTTTGCTAATATCATTCCCCGTGTTTGGAATATTCTCCTCATCTCTACCTGTTGAAATCCCACCCATTCTTTAAACCGCAGCTCATATTTACCACCTTCTTTGATTTTCCTAGTCAAATATTCTCTTCCTTCTCTGACCCTCCAAATTCCTTTTTGGGTTTCTTTTTAACTTTGAGCATTTCATTTTTAACTTCTTTTCCTAAGCACCTTTCTCACTAATGTTTTAATAAATAAATTAATGCATTTTTATTCAAATCATGCCTTCCATTTATTCCAAGTAAAATTAGTATTTGGAGGGGCAGAGCCAAGATGGCGGCATAGCAGCAGCAATATATCGCAGCTCTCACATAGCCACCCCAAAATACCCATAAAATAGGACTCTAAAGCAATCCTAGAACTCCAAAACGCACACAAAGATACTTCCAACTAAAGTCAGCTCGGCTATGAGGAACCATATCAGCACTGCGAACCAAAACCAGCCTGGCCTGAAGCCGCGGCTGTGCCCCGGGGGTGGCTGGATGGGAGGAGCACAGGAGTCTCTCTGGTGAGTGGATTAGCAGCAGCTGCGAGCAGCTCATTGGGACTTGTGAAGTTGGGAGGGGAGCAGTCTGAAGTTGGGAGGGGAGCAGTCCGGCTGAAAGGCTTCCAGAGAGGAAAAGCGAAAGGCAGAGGTTTTGCACCCGCTTCCGCGTTGCAGCTTCCCGCCCATGGCCTGCAGACAGCAGGGGGACTGAGCGATTGTTCTGAGGCCAGTGCT
Organism: Pseudochirops corinnae; assembly: GCA_028646515.1. NCBI lineage: Eukaryota > Metazoa > Chordata > Mammalia > Diprotodontia > Pseudocheiridae > Pseudochirops > Pseudochirops corinnae. The sequence continues at coordinate 9,813 of JAQQSV010024017.1, forward strand.
CTTGCGTTGAGTGGCCTGGATCTGGATCGCCGTTTTGGGACTCGGTCGTGGAGTCCTCATTATCCAGGGAGCCGGAAGTAAGTAGGAAGGGTCCCAGCAGCTTCCTGAGAGCTACGGCAGCCGGGAGGACCCCAGCGATTTGGGACAGAGCTTTCCCTTCTGGAAGCAGAGCCCCACAGAGATTTAAAAAAAAAATCAGGGACTGAACAACCATGAGTAAGAATAAGCATAAGAAGCAAAGTAAGAACAGCACCCAAACCCTAGATTCCTTCTTTGGGGAAAAGAAAGATCATGGGAGAGAGAGGGAGGAGGAGAGCACAGCCAGAGCGCCCCCACCAGAGGCCTCCAATAAACATGAAGAATGCCTTAAAGCTAGAGATGAGCTGAAGAAGGATTTTCAAAACCAAATAAGGGAAGTGGAAGAAAAATTGGGAAGAGAAATAAGAATGTT
>JAQQSV010024018.1:0-10263 GCA_028646515.1 Pseudochirops corinnae
GGAGGAGGAGGAGGAGGAGGAGGAGGAGGAGGAGGAGGAGGAGGAGGAGGAGGAGGAGGGCGGGCGGCACAGGGAGCGAAGATCAGGAAGCAGCGAATGCTTCCTAGTGTCCTGAACACCCCCTCTCTCGCTCTGTCTTCCAAGGCTGGTTAAAAAAAGATCATCATAATCATAACCAAGAGAGGAGGAGGAGGGGGGAGAGGGCGCGGGTGGAGAAAGAGACAGAGAAGGCAGTGAGGCCGGGCCAGGGCGGCGAGCCGAGGGAGCGGCAGCGGCGGCGGCGGCGGCGGCGGCAGAAGAAGCGGGAGGAGCAGGAGCAGCAGTCGCAGCCGCAGCCGTAGCAGCCTCAGCCTCCTCCTCCGCAGCCGCCGCCGCCCCCCCCACCGAGGGCAGGAGCTTCGGGGCGGCAGCATGAAGAAGACAGCTGGCCCTGGGGGCAGCAGCATGAGGTCCGTGGTGGGCTTCCTGTCGCAGCGGGGCTTGCAAGGGGACCCGCTGCTCACTCAGGACTTCCAGAGGAGACGCCTGCGGGGCTGCAGAAACCTCTACAAGAAGGACCTGCTTGGCCACTTCGGCTGTGTCAATGCCATTGAGTTCTCCAACAATGGAGGCCAGTGGCTGGTCTCAGGTAAGATCCGACCTCTTTGCTTCCCTCCCCCTTCCCCGGGGCTCCCTCTTTCTCCTCTTTCTCCTGCTCCGGCGCGGGGAGTGGAGGGGAGTCCCGCCAAAGCTAGAGCCGGGCTCCCGGGGGGGGGGGGGGCGCTCCCGCGGGGTCAGGGAGGCGATGCCTGGTGTAAAAAGATCTAAAATGGTTGACAGCTCCCAAGCTCGGCCCCCTTCGGAGCCGGGGGACTGGGAGACTGCGCCGCCACGGGGCCAGGGCCCTGACAAAGTTTGACGGGAAACTCTTCCTCTAGCTACTTCCCCGGGTGCACTCGCGGGACCCTGCGGCGGCCGAGGCCGGGAAGGCCCAGGGGCCGGGGCCGGGGCCAGGGCAGAGGAGGGGCCGGGCCAGGGCGGCCGCTCGAATCTCCGCCTCCGCCTCCCCCTCCCTCCCCCTGGCCGAGCTAGGTTCAGCTGCACGCCCCCTCGGCTTCTTCCGTCTCCTTAGGGAAGGAGGCTGCCTTTGCAGGTGGACCCTCTCCCCCAAGCTGTGGCTCGCACTGCCTTCCTCCTTCACCCCACCCTCCTCCCTCCCCACACACATTCCCCCCTCGCCCCGGCGCTTCCCGTCGGGTATAGGGGAAAGAGGTGAAATCGAGGCCGGGGAGATATAGGCCTCACTCTCCTGGGGCTCCTAGCGACAGGCGGCTGAATCGATAGCCTATTGCACCAGGGAGGCCCCGGCCTGGCTCGCGTTGGACGCTACCCCGCCTAGTCCAGGATCAGGCCGGAGGTGGAGGGTGGGGAGCGGAGAAAGAGGTCTGTTTGGGGTGTCGACAGGTCTCCGCTACCTCCTCCTCTGCCCCTTTCCCCCAGTTCAAAGAGGCCAGAGTAGGGGTCAGTTGGGTAGGGGACACACGGAGGAAATGAAGGTTGGGGGATTGGATGTCTCTGCCTCCGCTCGTGCCCCATCCTTCCTCCATCTCTTTTCCGGTATCGGCCGGTGGCGGGGGGTGGGGGGGAGGCTGGCTTGTGGGAGATTGAAGCAAGCTAGGTGGGTTGTGGACCCAGCCTCCCTTCCTTTTGCGGTTCTCCTTAAGTGATGTCAAATCATCGTTTATGGACTTTTTTTTAAAATGACCAACCCCTGGCAAGAAACTGGCCTGACATGGCATTCCATGCACGGATGACCTGTGATAGGTCTAAATTTGCCGAGAGCCTCTGCCAGGGTCGTGTTTGGACACTCCCCGCAGCCCAGTGTCAGAACTTAAGAGCTGGCTTGGGAGTGGGGGGAGGTGTCAGGAGAGCGGTAGAGAGTATATTTCGCGGGTGTTTTAGAGACCAGGCTTTAAAAAAACAAACTTTTGACTCCAGCTGCTTCGAAATGTTCATGAAAATGGAACTGATCTTACTCTTGTTCTTTGTGAAATGTGAGGTGTGGAACTGGCTGATCAGCTTCCAACCTAAAGGCTTCCTCAGTTTAGTTGCTATATTTATCCTCCAAGATTCAGTGGTTAAGATTTCTCCTTCAGAGACTGAATTTGTGGCCTTTTACAACTAAGTTTATGACATTTTCCAGCCATAGTGTCTTGCAAGTCGAAGAGTGCTTAAATGTTTTTTTGATTGATTTGAGTTCTTTTCCTCACTCTGTCCTCAACAGTCTGCCATAAACTGTTCAAAAATACAAGAAATCTTTATTACTGTGAGAGAATTTTAGGTTATCAGCTATACTTTGGGGAAATCTTACAAGTATAGCCTTATGTTAATCAGCTTAATTTAGATTTAAAATATTACAGTGTATCTTCCTGGTCTTCCCTGTTGTCACTCCCCTTTTCAGTCTGCCGGTGTGCTGGGGCCTCAGGTTCATCCCTTTTTGGCTTCTGGTTAGAACAGCTGGCTTCATAGCCACCTGACTCAACAATTCAACTAGTATGCCTCCTGGGTTATGCTCACAGGAAAATCTCTGGGCTTTCTCCTGGTGATTGGCGCTTAGATCCTATTCATATTCCATGATTGGGAAAGGAATTCTCCATCATTATTTCCTGGATTTTCTTTTCCTTCTCTGCTATGTTCTTCCTGTTATCTGTCAACTCCTCCCCTTGCTCTTAAGTCTTCTCTTTCCTCAGCTCTGCCACTCCTAATTTTAACTGCGTTGATTTTGTTTGTGCAAGAACTGAATTTTTTCATCCTAGCATTCATCTTTTTATCCGGACTTGGTGTTTCACTAAAAAGCTTCCTTAGGTTTTCACAGCTTTGCTCAGATTAGTCTAGAATGCCTTTCTGAGTTTGGGACTCGATTGCTTCTGCATTCTGAATTCTGAATATTCATTGCAGTGTGAAAGACCATTTTAATTTTGCTTAGGCAGCTCTTCATTGATTTTCTTATTTGTTTTAAAATATTTAATCATCTCCTGTTGGGGTTCTCTGATGGGGCATTTGGGGGGAAATAGCACCTGCATCTTCAATTTTACCACTTTATAAATAGTAAGGAAATAAGTTACCAGGTTTAGAGTGATAGAGATTCTAGCCCTGGATCTATTGTGCATTTGTTACTGTGTTTTGTGTTATAAGGTTTCAGACTCTAGGGTCAGGATGCTAATTTTTCATTTTCTGTTCTTGATCAGAGTTGATTGCCCAACTGCGTAATCCAAATTTGTTTTAGACCCAACTTATTTGGGAGCTTTAACTTGGAATTGAAGGAGCTTATTGATTTTTTTTGGCATAGGTACTGTGATAAGTAGTGTAAGAGTTCATTAGTTAAGGCAAAATAAAGTATCTTGCCATTCATCTCAGGGAAGAAGTAAAAGAGGTACAGTGTAGGGAGAAATGGAACAGTTTTGTATGTTATCTTAGGACCTAGAGCATGATGGAGAACATTTGGGTGAAGGTCAAAGAAGGAAAACTCTAGTTTTTGGTATGTCTTTTTCTTCTTCTTCTTCTTCTTCTTCTTCTTCTTCTTCTTCTTCTTCTTCTTCTTCTTCTTCTTCTTCTTCTTCTTATCGTTAGAGTATACTAAAGACCACCTGGGGAGAGAGGAAATAGATGAGTTGAGGAAACATCACAAGCCCAGAGCCCTGAGCCATGACTTAGTAGTAATGGGACTTCATTAGTTCAGACATCTGTTGGCATTCTTCCTCTGCCAAAAGTAGAGCAGCTAAGTCTTATTGACTTGTCTTAGTAATAATTTCATCCTTCAAAAGGCAGAGTAATTAAGAAGGGGAAATTCTATAGCTAAATGCCCAAGTGGAAATTCCTACTTAGGAGGAAGTGACCACTTGATTATAGGATTTATGATAGAGAAGGAGAGGAAATCGAGGCATGACTTGAGATGTACTTTAGGTTTTGGGAAAGCATATTTCAAAAAGTTTAGAGGAAAGATGGGAGTAAAATGCTTTAGGGAAAGGCAGGTCAGGAGATGGGATGGCAGCCTGTGGGGAGGAAACAAGGAACTCATCAGCCAAATGAGATTTTTAAAAGAAATCTGTGGAAGATGGAAGTATAAGAGAATGAAGATAAGAATATAGCAGTAGTGTCAGGAGTGCTAAAGTTCAGAATGAGTTGAGGCAGGCAAGGGAAGCTAAGGATACTATAAAAAGTTTGGTTTTTATTATAGGGAGAAAAAGGAGGACTTGAAGAAATAGGATCTTTTCTCTCTGAGTACAAGGGATCAGATCTACTGAGAGAGAAGGCAGAGCTGTTCAATTCTCACTTTTTCTGTTTCATCTGCAAAGGAAAAATGAGTTTTACATTGGAAATGTTAAAACAAAAATTACTAACAGGGAGGTGATGCATGGTATGTAGGAGATTACAAGAGAGCTTTGAGTTGCCCTGGATGAAGTTATCTGGTCCAGGGAGAACTATATCCTTGAATCTGCAAAGAACTGATAAATGTGCCTGGAAAACAAAAGAGGAGGTATCACAGAATTAGAGAAATGCAAACATCCAGATTAAAAACAAAACGAGAGAACAGAGTTGGCAAATTATAGGCTACAGAGTTTGATTTGACTCCTGGAGAAATTCTAAATGAATCATTAAAGAGATGGTTGTTGAATATATTGATATGGAAGTAATGATTACGAAGAATCAGCATGGGTTCATCAAGAACAGGTCATGCCAGATCCCATTTCCTTTTTTTTGATCAGATTATTAAACTAATAGATGAGGAAAATCTTGTGGAAAAGATGAGGAAGTAAGAATTAGAAAATAATGCAATCAGATGAATTCCAAACTAGTTGTATGTCATACTCAAGAGTAGTTGTTAAGGTTCAGTGGCAACAAGGTAGAGGACTTTAAGGGCCTATCCCTGGGATCTTTGCTTGGTCTCCTTACACATACATACATATGTACATACATACATACATATTTGCACACACATTTGTACATATATTTGGATTAAGATTTGGATAAAAGCTTTTCAGAGAACACAGCAGTGAGAGGGTTAGCTAGCCCAGTGGATGACGGTCAGGATCCAGAAGGATCTTCATAAACTAGAACATTGGGTTGAATATGATATGATTTTCACTAGGGATAATGTCAAGCCTTGCATTTCTTTAAAAAAATAACTTCACAAGTTAATATGGGAGAGGTGTGGCTAGACAGCCATTGTTTCGAGAAGGATTTGGGGTTTCAGTGGAGTGCAAGCTTTAATATCTGTCCATCAACAGTGTGACATGTGCCTCCAAATAACCAAACTTACCTTGGACTGCTTGAAGTGGGGCATTAATTCATGGGAAAACAGAGGTGGTAATCACACTTTACTGAGGCCACATGGAACCTCATTTGGAGTCCTGGGCACCTTGGTTTAAGGACACTGACAAGTGTCCAGAGAAGGTCAGTGAGGATGATGAGTCATAGGAAAATCAGTAGAAGGAACTAGAGATGCTGTTTAGTGTGGAGAAGATAAGACTGGGGGGTATGTGGTAGCTCTCAAGTATTTGAAGGCCTCTCATGTGGAGGAGAGATTCTTCTTATTCTGTTTGGCCTCAGAAGGCAGAACAAGAAGCAGAATGGGTAGAAATTGTAGAGAGATTTATAATCGATATCAGGAAAAACTTCCTAAAAATTAGAGCTGTATAAAAATGAAATTAGCTACCTCTGGAAATGGTGGGTTTCCCTTCCTTTAAAGCAGTGGTTCTCAACCTTCCTAATGCTGCAACCTTTTAATACTCTTATGTGGGTGGACTGGCCTGGAGACAGACATGTCTCGGTTCCTAAGACCATCGGAAATAATGTGTTTTCTGATGGCCTTAGGAGACCCCGTTCGACCCCAAAGGGGTTGCGACCCACAGGTTGAGAACCACTGCTTTAAAGTCTATATGTAGCTATATCTATAATATACACATACACACATGGGGGGGAATTCTTTGCATGTATGCATTGGACTGATTGGCTGCTCTGTTTTTTTTTCCAATTTTCAGATGTGACATATAGTGCTTTAAGGGTTTTAATGGATTTCATTTTCATCTCATGATAACCCTATGATATAGTTATCCCCATTTTGCTAATGAGGAAATAGGTATAAAGAAGTTAGATTACTTACCTGTGGTTGCACAGTAAGTGTGGGAGCTGGAATTTGAAGTTTAGTATTATATCCACAGTACCATGTTTTTAAAAGTTTTCAAAGCACTTGTCTCACAATAACCCTGGGGGCTAGATATTTCCATATTTCACCAATTAGGAATCTGATGCTTAAAGAGGGTTACATAGAAGTTGTAAGTGTTAGAATTCAAACCCTAACTCATAACTGCAAGTCTGGTGCTCTTTCTGTGATACCAGTGACAACATATATAGGTAATATAATCAGTAATCCTCAGCTGGAAAGTGAAATAGTTGGTGATAGCAGTAAGTGTTGAGGTGGTGGTTTTGAATAGGTTAAACTACTTTAGCTTAAGATATTTTCTCAGCTTAAAAAATATTTATTTTACTGATATCTTTTGTTTTTGTATCACCTAAATGTCTTCCTGTATCCTTCCTTGTCTCTCCTTCCAGAGATCCATCTTTTAGATAGAGGAAAAGAGTTCTTAATCTTTTTGTGTTGTGGACCCCTTCTCAGAATAAAGTTTTTAAATGCATGAAATAAAATACATAGGTTTTCAGTGGAAACCCGTTATATTGAAATACAATTATCAAACATTTTTAAAGCATGTTCATGCACCCCAGGTTAAGACCCCCTGTCTTATTAAAAACTTGTTTTTACTTTACATTTCTTGTTGACTGATATCTATGAAATGTAGGATACTCAGTTGGATCTGTGATTACATTGGGTTGCCTATTCCTTCTACCAATACGGACCTCAGATATAGACATCAATGTGTCTGACCATCCTGTTACTATTTTCAGTATCCTTCCATGAGTTTAAACAGAAGCCTTTCTTGATTTGTCCATGATATCTCTGTGGTACCAGTAGACCACTTGAATTGCTGTCAAGCCTGTCTTTTTTTTTTTATTTGATTGTACATTTCTGTGAATATATCCTTTGCTCCATTTTTTCAAAGTTTTTTATGTTATATTTTGTAACCTACATATATTTTGTAACCTACATATCACTATGATATTATATGATATTATCTCCTGTATGTTACTCATTTTTAATTCTCCTGAAGACTGTGGTGTTTCACATCTTGTAGTCCTACTGCAACACAGATATTTAAAAGATGGACCTGTGTTTTTGAGAGGAAGTTGGAATAACTAAAGGAGCTTTGCAATTTCCTGAATGCAAATGTAATTGTTTTAAAACAGAACAGCTCGTATTTATATAGGACTTTTAAGATTTTTTTTTAAAAAATTTTTTGGTTTTTGGAGGGGGAAGGCAGGGCAATTGGGATTAAGTGACTTGTGTAGGGTCACATAGCTAGTAAGTGTTAAGTGTCTGAGGTTGGATTTGAACTCAGGTCCTCCTGACTCCAGGGCCAGTGCTCTATTTACTGGGCCACCTAGCCACTCCTATACTTTTAAGTTTTGCAAAGCACTTTGAAATTGCTCAAGGTGACAAAACTGATTGGTGAGAGAGCCAGAATCAGAAAGATACTAGCATGGTAAAGGACAGGGTTCTCTAAATATATAGTTCTCTCGATGCATGTTGTGACATACCTTATATTTTACTTAGCACTTTACATAAAATTAACACATCTGAATCTTACAATAAAATGAGTACCCACTTTGCTCAGAATATCAACATAAATAAAGGAGCCAATGAAGCAACACAGAAAGGTTCCAATTAGACAAAGGTTTTTACTGTTCAGTATGTTTAATTAGCTTAACCCCAATATCTAATTCTAGTATTTAGTATCCTTATGTGCTTCCTATAATCTGAATTTGTTAATTAAGGATTTCTTCCTACTACCCAGTCACTTCTTCAGTTGTGTCCGACTCTTTGTGACCCCATTTGGGATTATCTTGGCAAAGATACTAGAATAATTTGCCATTTCCCTAGCTCATGTTACAGATGAGGAATTAAGGAAGACAGAGTTGAGTGATTTGCCCAGTGTCAAACAGCTAGTTTGAGACCAGATTTGAATTTAAGATGAGTCTTATAAACTTCAGGCCTACTGCTACCCAGTCAGTAGTTAGCTTCAATTTTATGGAATGGGTACTTTCAACTACAGTGAATACTTTCAACTGTATTTTCAACTACAGCCAAATTTTCTATAGGTATGATATTTGGCTTACGCCTATAAGTCAATTTAAAACTTTTGGTTAAATCTTGCTAGAAAAATTTTTTAATACCTCCAAATCCCTTTTGTCTTAATGCCATTCTCTCCATCTATTAGTTGGTTAGTAGGAAATATAGCTAATGGTAGGCTATAAGGAGAAGAGCCTAATACCTTTGGTTTTTGGATTTGTAGAATACAAATCTTTAGCAAAGAAGAATGCCCCAGAAGTTGGTTTTCTGGATTCCCTTTGGGGTTTGGGGAGATACGATGTAATATTTTCTTTTTTATAATTTTCATTATTGAGGGATGATATCCTTGTAGTTTTTTCCTTCTTTCAAATGTTTTACAATGGAATTCTTTATTGCTTAGAAATAATGTAATCATACCACTACTAGGTCTGTATCCCAAAGAGATCATAAAAGGGAAAAGTACATGTACAAAAATATTTATAGCAGCTCTTTTTGTTGTGGCAAAGAATTGGAAATTGAATGGATGCCCATCAATTGGGAAATGGCTGAACAAGTTGTGGTATATGAATGCAATGGAATACTATTGTTACATAAGAAGTGATGAGCAGGCAGACTTCAGAAAAACTTGGACAGACTTACACGAACTGATGCTTAATGAAGTGAGCAGAACCAGAAGGACACTGTACATAGTAACAGCAACATTGTGTGATGACCGCTTTTGTTAGACTTTGCTCTTCTCAGCAATGACTCATGGTGGAAAATGTGATCCACATCCAGAGAAAGAACTACGGAGTCTGAATGTAGATCAGAGCATACTGTTTTCTCTTTGTTTTGTTGTTTTTTTTGTTTTTTCTTTTTCATGGTTTTCCCCTTTTGTTCTGATTCTTCTTTCACAGCTTGACTAATATGGAACTATGTTTAATGTGGTCATATGTGTATAGTGTAAATCAGATTGCATGCCATCTTGGGGACGAGGGGAGAATTTAGAACTCAAAATCTTATAAAAGCAAATATTGAAACCTAAAAATTAATTAATTAATTAAAGAAAGAATAATGTAATAGAGGTAGGTGACCTGTGAGGTCATTTAATCTAACCCCGTTTTACATATGAACAACCAAAACTCAGAGATTGTGGCTGATTTGTTTAAATCTAGAATTAAGGTGCAATTTACCTTTGTCATTGCTCTGAAGGGAATTTGGGAGAATTGGGGCAGATCTGTAGTGGTGATCTTGGAGAGCATTTTTATGTTGAATTCAAAGAGTAATTAGCATAAGGATGCTATCGTATATTTGACCTACCTGGTCCAACACTCCATGGCTCATCCATGATCAGCAAATTCATTGTTAGCTCCCCTATGTTAAAAAATGTAGTCAAGGTTTTGTTTATTTGGTAGCTCTTGGACTTCTTAAGGACAACAAAAAAGCTTTTGGACCAGAGAAAGTGATAAAACGTGGTTGTTTACTTTTTTTCTGTAATCATAGTTGCTTTTTTAATTTTAAAAATTCAGTCTGTGAACATTCTCATGTCATTTTTGCTCCTGAATTTGTTTCCTCATATATAAGATGAAAAGGTTGGATTAAAATGACCCCTTTTCACTTTTAACATGCTCTGTGATTCTGACATGAACCCATGACACCTCAAACTTCTGTTCTTACCAAAAAAGTCCTTCTCCTCTCTTATCTCCAACCTATCTTTTAACCTTTCACCTATACTCTGTGCTATTCCACAACTGTGTGTGGCACTCTTTAGCTGCCTTGCCTTTGCTCTCCTGCCTCAGCTCATGTTGCTTACTATACTTGCTTTCCTTTGCCATTTGAAATTCTACCTGTCCTTCCAAACCTGGTTGGGATGCCACATCATCTGTGAAAGCCTTCCCTGAATCACCTAGAATAGCTCTTGGAATGGATCACCATCACAGCATCTGATTTATACATTTCTTTTGTTTGTTTGTTTGTTTTGTTTTGTTTTTTTAATTTTATTATAGTTTGCATCATTCATTTCCACAAGATTTTGAGTTACATATTTTCTCCCCCTCTTT
>JAQQSV010024019.1:0-10263 GCA_028646515.1 Pseudochirops corinnae
TTCCATCCTGAGACTTGTAGAGTTGTCTTATAACCATGTGTTGCTGAGAAGAGTCCAGTTTATCAAGGCTGGTTGTCACACATATGTTGGGTCTGTGATTATGTACAAATTTCTCCTGGTTCTGCTCTTCTCACTCAGCATCAGTTTGTATAAGCCTCTCCAGGTAAATATGAAGTCCATCTCCTCCCCATTTCTTATAGCACAATAGTATTCCATTACATTCATATACCACAAGTTGTTTAGCTATTCCTCAATTGATGGGCATCCCCTTAATTTCCAGTTTTTTTGCCACCACAAAGAGAGCTGCAATAAATATTTTTGTACATATGGGTCTTCCACTTCTATGATCTCTTTGGAAGTAGAATTTGAGATTCTTTAAATAAAGTAACTTGGAGATATGTAAAGTTTGTAGTCTAAGAAATCAGAATATAGCACTGATGATTAACAATTATAAACTCTTTATCTTTTAGTTATTTGGGATTTAGCTGGCACAATGTTCTGTTTACCCCCTTAGCCCAGGAGTAGTAGTAGTAGTAGTAATAGTAGTAGTAGTAGTAGTAGTAGCAGCAGTAGTAGTAGTAGCAGTAGTCATAGTAGTAGTAGTAGTAGTGGTAGTAGTAGTAGTAGTAGTAGCAGTAGTAGTAGCAGTAGTCATAATAGTAGTAGTAGTGGTGGTGGTAGTAGTAGTAGTAGTAGTAGTAGTAGTAGTAGTAGCAGTAGTAGCAGTAGTAGGCGTAGTAGCAATAGCAATTGTAGTAGGTATAGTATTAGTAGTAGTAGCAATTGTAGTAGTAGCAATTATATAGTAGTAGCAGTAGCAACTATAGTAGTAGTAATAGTAGTAATAGTAGTAGTAGTCATATATAGTACATAGATAGAAGCAGTAGAAGCAGTGGTAGTAGTAGATGAAGAAGAAAAAGAAGAAGAAGTAGTAGTATAAATTGTAGTAGAGGTAATGTTTATTAATCACTTAAAGGTCTAAAAGATGTTTTACATAAATATTACTTCAAGTGAACCTCACAACAATCTTGGGAGGTGAGTTATATTATCATCCTTATTTTATAGATAGAAATGTTATAGTCCAATTCCTCTGTATTAAGGATGAAGAAACATATAGTTGTATCCCACCATTAGTCCCTTCCCCCTCAAGATATCACAGTAAATTGGGCAGGCAAAGATACATTTTTTTTTTTTGCTTTTTGGAGGACAGCTGGGGTTAAGTGACTTGCCCAAAATCACACAGCTAGTAAGTGTTAAGTGTCTGAGACTGGATTTGAACTCAGGTCCTCCTGACTCCAGGGCTGGCGCTCTATTCACTGTGCCACCTAGCCACCCCAAAGATACAATTTTTACAGAAACCTTAATGCTGAACCTGGTCCAACCAAGCACAAAGCTTGAGATTCTGGGTTAGTGGATACAGATACGCTTGCATGTGTATAGCATACACACATATGTGTGTCTCTTTTAATATAATATATACATGTACACATATTTACATATATATATGTGCATGAATATGAGCAGCAAGGTGACACAAAAGAAAATGTGCTGTGTCTGGAGTCAGGAAGACTTATCTTCCTGAGTTCAAATCTAGCCTCAGGCACTTACTAGCTGTGTAATCCTGGGCAAGTCACTTACCTGTTTGTTTCAGTTTTCTCATTTGTAAAATGAACTGGAGAAGGAAATGGCACACCACTCCAGTATCTCTGCCAAAAAAAAACACCAAAAACCTGAAATGGATCATGAAAAGTCAGACATGGCTGAAATAACTGAACAATAGCAGTGCATGTACAGATACATATATGTGCATGTGCTCACACACACACACATACACACTTTGAATTTATTTATGTATATGTTACATCCTGCTGTGGAAATATGAGTTCCATGAGGGATGGGAAATTATTTATTCTTGGTAACCCTAGTCCCTAGCAAAGTGACTGAAATATGGTGGATGCTTAATAAATACTAAGGTGACTTCAATAATAATGATGATAGCTAACACATATATGTGTGGAGAGTGAGAGAGAGAGAGAGACAGAGAGAGAGAGAGAGAGAGAGAGAGAAAACAAGCTATGTTCCAGGCACTGTGCTTAACAATTATTTCGTTTGATCCCCACAACAACCCTGGGACGTAGATGCTATCATTCCTCCCATTTTATAGACGAAGCAATGAATATATAACAGAGTTACTTTAAGGAGTGTTCTTTCTTTTATATATAAATATGATCCTAATGAGTTGATGCTTGGAACTCATATTCTATAAGTTTTAAAAAATATTCCACTAGCAATAACAAATTAGGAGCGATCCATCTATGCTCTCTCAGACATATAGTCTGTAAAAATATAGCAAGCGTTTCAAAAAGTGCTGAGGGACTGGGCCAAGTAAATGTAATTCATTGACCCAGAACAACAGACACAGCAGATATACGAAATAAAGGGAGAATTTTTAATTCTGAATCCTAAATGCTAATAGTACACGGCTGGATACTTGCGGTCTAATTCCCATGTCATCTGATGATGAAATAATTTCCCCAAAGAAATAAACAAGCTAAGCTGACCAAAACCAGTTCTTTTAGAATCAGTGAATTAAATTGCTTTCTTATGCAATACCCCTGAAAACCTGCAGGAAGATGGTATATATTTCTAAGTCTAGACAAAGAAGGAAACGAAACCTAGATTAGATCCAAATTGGAAAGGAAGCATGGCATACTGCAACAAGAGTTGGACTTTGAGTCAGTAGAGGCTTGGGTTCAAATTTTGCTTCTTATTAACAAGTCATCATCTATTTTCACATCTATAAAATGGATGTACTAATAACAATAGCACTTACCTTATATGGTTCTTTTGATGAGTAAATGAGATAAAATTATATATAGTATTTTGCAAACCTTAAAGCACTATATAAAGGTCAGCTTTTATTATTATTAATCTTGCACTGGGTTTTGGACGGTTGCTTCAGGAATGAAAAAAAAAAAGCTACTTAGTTTGTAACAGAATTTCAGAATGATATAGCCAGATTGGTCCTTTCCAACTGTCTTCTCTAATCTCCTCACTTTATAGATACTTGGTCACAAGTTTTAAAGCATGGTTTGTATCATGGGGTTAAATTCAGACATGGATATGTGTTACATTTGGATAGTAATTTCATCATGCCAGATAAGTGGAAACATAGATCTTGAAAAAATATTTTTTTAATTAACAGGCATTTATTTTCTCTTCCTCCCACTTCCTTCCCTCTCCCGTCCTTTAAAAAAGAAAAAAAAAAAAGGAAAAACAACCCTCGTAACAAATAGAAACAGATCTGATATTGCAACTTGCTTGGGTGCTAATTGTAATGTCTTGACAGTAAAGAAATTAGATAAGAAGAAAATTGTTATTCCAATGAAACAAATTGTTATTCTTCTCGTAAAATCAAATCTTTTTGTTAGTTTAGACATATATTGTTCTAGTGGGCCCTGTGAGGGTCTTTGTTAGCACTTGGGGAAGCAATGTAGGGCAGCAGGAACAATGGTGGATGGAGTTTTATCCCTTAGGACTGTATAAGCTTGGGATTCAGTCTAGGCTTTGTTTTCCTGCTCTGCAGAATGAGAGAACTGGACTCCATGACCTCCCAGATCTTTTCCAGCCCTAAAACTATGACTTCAGGAAAAGAGGAGAGAAGGAAATTGGGAGAGCCTACAAGTAAAGCAGTTAATTGCTCTTGACTCTTTCAAGTCTTATTAGATACCCCCTTCCCCCCCAAAAAATCTTCCACAAAGGCTAAATACTTCTTAATCCACAGCTCCTTAGAATCATTAACATTTCAGGGTTGGAAATGACTTATTATCTTTGCTGGTTTTTTTTATTCATTGTGCTTAGACTAAAGGAATCATCAGGAAGCTTTGGTCAGTAGCTCCTGCTAATTGACTAGCTGTAAACCAGCTTCCTGTTGTGTTGCTGTTATTTGGGGGGAGCAGATGTTTGTCACTCACCCAATAATGGTTATTCTTGTTTTGTGCTTCCAGAAAATCCAAACTTTTCAGCTGCAAGAAAAATGCAGCAGCGTTCGTTTGGTGAATATGAATGCCCTGTCAGGCTCCCCAGAGCCTTTTTCTTTCTGAGGTAGATGGAGAGAGAGGTAAAGACATTAAAGAAAAGCTATTGAAAGGTCCCTGGAGGAAAAATGTTCTAGGTCATTTGAGGTTAGTGGGAGGCATAACCTTGGCTCTTTTACGATGGGACTATTTCAGAGAGACCCACCGGTGAGACACGTGCACCAATTACACTTTCATTAGTTACTGCGGGAAGATTCAACTTCATGTGGATTTCATTTATGAAACCTGAACCGATTTCCTCTTCTGTGGCTCAATTAAGAGCCCTGCCAGTTTGCAGAGGTTCGAACAATGCATTAAGAGACAGATTAGGATGTGGATTGCATGCTGAGAGCATAGTGAAGGGGCTGTTGACTCAGGAAGACCTCAAATTTCAGCCTGTTGTTGAAATTGCAGTGTCTATGGAAACTGCAGCCAGAGATGCAGGCATGATTTTCTACCATAAGGCTCAAAGATAGAAGGGACATGCAAAGAAATGATAGCATTGGAGAGGAGGTGGCCAGAGGTTGGGCAAGCAGAAACACAATGCTTGGGGTTGGAGGGGTGGGTATTACTGAATGTGGCATTTAAGCTGCATTGGGTAGAAGGCATAACTGACCATTGCCATTTTTTCAGAAGTTCAAAGGGAAGCATTTTCAATGAGGGAGATGAGGAGGGAGGGAAGGAGAGAGAGGGAGGGAAAGAGAGAGAGAGAGAGAGAGAGAGAGAGAGAGAGAGAGAGAGAGAGAGAGAGAGAGAGAGAGAGAGAGAGAGAGAGAGACAAAGACACAGAGACACAGAGACAGAGAGAGAGACAGAGACAGAGAGATACAGAGAGAGAGATATGGGGGAGAGAGATGGGGAGACAGAGAGGGAGAAGGAAAGAAAGAGGGAGAGGGAGAAAAAAGGAGAGGGGGAGGGAGGGAGAGGGAGACTGAGAGACGGAGGGAGACAGAGACAGAAGAACAGAGAGAGATAGAGACATAAAGAAGCAATAAAGAAATGCATATTGTAGAGACAGAAAATGAGGACTATTTTGAGAAGGGCAAGAGATCAACCATATTAAGCTTAATCCTATTAAGAAATATGGACACTAGTTGGAACTGGATGAAATGTCCCAGAGAACCTACACATGCAATATCAGATTTCAGACAATTATAATTCATTCTAGTTCACTTTATTTCAATAGAAATATTGAAATATTTATTGAGTTCCTACTGTAGGGAAAGCCAGATGAAAAAAACTTTTAAATGTTAAATTGAGAAGTTTTTTCTTTGAAGCAAGAATGTCACTGGAGATTCTTGCAGTATGTGGTCTTCTCCTACAAATTACTTTGCATAATTTGCATATGTTGCATATACTCAGCTGTTGTAGCTTCTCAGTAGACTATAGACTCCTTGAGGGTAGGAATGATTTTATTTATATCTTTGTACACCCAAGCACTAGCACAGTACTTGGCATGTAGTAGGCACTTAGTAAAGGTTCAATTGGTTGAGTGTTTGGAGGAAGGGAACATTTTCTTGGAATAGAGTACATACATAATAAATGCAACCTGGTAAAGAAGGCACTGGGGAAGACAAAATTTAGAAAAATCATGATCCCAACCCTCATGAAGGTGCTCCAGGCATATAAAGGCACCAGTAGGCACTCCAAAATATGGAATGGGTGGATGGAGATGTAAGTAGTAGTAATATTGAGCTTTTATCTTGGGAAAACATTCTTCTTCTAGAGATCAATGTGTTACATTACACTGAACAGTTAGTATGGTTTTCCATTTGCAAATCTTAAAGTGCTATATGGTTGGCAAGATTTCCATGAAAGAAATGATGAAATAAAATGTTTTGGCTCTTGAAAGTATATATTTCAATTAGCTAGAAAATTTAGGGGGAAAAGCTCATTCCTAGATAATGCCAGACAAGAGAGGTGTCACTGTACTTTGGGTTTAAGATGGAGCTTGTGCAGCTTAAGTCTGATGATTCTGCCAGTGACTCATTACATTGGGGAGGACATAGACTCCCCTCCCCACCATTCTTTAAGGTAATGCCTGCTGAGTGAAATCATAGGTGGGTGGTATTAACTTTTCAGTGAGAAGACCTGGGTTCAGATCCTGGCTGACCAATACCTTTGTGACCTGGGGAGGTAGCATCTAGAGCAAGTAGAAAAAGCACATGATTTGGAGTTGGAGAAACTGGGTTCAAATATTGACTCTAATAAAAAGCACTGTGGGGGGGGGGAGGGAGTTTTTATTAAATATGTGCCTAGCACTGTGCTAAGAGCTTTCCGAATATTATTTCAGATGCTCATTTATTTACTATGGGTGGGTAAATGAAAATGTATCAAAAATTCAAATTCAAAGAACTGAGAAATAAGGATTTCATTAGTCATTTGTCATAGATGATATCTTTCAGAATAGATCCCCAACTACTAAATCTTTTTTTAGTGGATAGTTGTCACAATTGGATCTAGAAGGGACTATCGAGTCTAACACTCTTCTCATTTTTCAAAAAATTTTGGTTTGAACCTAGCTCCTCTGACTCCAACTCCAATTTCCTATGCACCGTCCTACATGTTTGTTTGACAGCCTTTGTGTATTTCTTAAATACAAAACAATGTCCTAAAATAATAACATTGGTATACTGCCTAGTTTTCCATTGGATTGTGATGTCTTCTGGCCTTGGCAAAATTGAACCAGTAAGATTAGTATTGCATTAGAAATGAGTTGGCAGCACAATATAGAAAAACAATCAGAGGAGAGGGAGTCAGGAGACTCAGGGAGTGATCCTGGGAGCTCTTACCAGCTAGCACTATGACTTCAAACAAATCTCTAAATGCTTTTGGATCTCAGTTGAAAACATAAAAAAATGAAGATCTCAATAACAATGCCTCTTCTAATATTGGTTATTATTAGGATTTGATGTTAAGTTTGAATAAATGATGTGCAATCATGTGAATTAATATAAAAGGACTATGCATAGAATATATTGGTAGTAGCAAAGCGGATTCAATATGACAAGCATTTATTAAGTAGCTCTTGTATGCAACATATTGTACTAAGAGCTGAGAACAGAAAGATAAACCAAAAACAGAGTTTATATTCCACTAGGGTGCTACAGCTTGTAAACAGCTGAGTAGAAATAGGATTATACAAAGTACGTAGGGATCAAGCCCAAGAAACTAAAAGAATCAGCAAAGGATTTGTGTAGGAGATGGAACATGAATGGTTCCTTGGTTGGAATGGAGAATGTATGGAAGGAAGTCATTTGAAATAAACCTGGAAAAGTAGTCTGTAGCCAGATTGTGAAAGATTTTAAATGCTAGGCACAGAATTTTGGATTTGATTCCAGAGGTATTATGAATCGTCCATGCCTTTTTTGCAACATCTATGCACATGTGTGCACGTGCGCACACACACACACATACAACCATAAATGAAAGCAGAAATGGAATTACACACCTGATTGGAAATATTCTTACAATTAAACTCTGGGCCATCTTCTTCCAACAGTCTGCTTTATAATGTAAATAAGACTGGTTGTTTGCACAATGTCTTGAACATAGTAGGAACTCAACCTATATTGAACTGAACTGGAATTTAATTGCAAATTAAAACATTTCCTTTGACAATAGACTACTTTTAACTCAGTGTTCTAATAAATAGTTTGAAACTCGAACATTGCAAATGTAAATTCTGACATATTAGAAATAAAATAAAATTGCAGTGCTTAGTGCCAATGAGAACTTTTTTGTAATCAATTTTTTAATTAGCATTTTTCCTTTATTGAAAAGACAAGGAAAAAGAATAGAATTTTTTTAAACATATAATATTAACATAATATACAACTTCTGGCATGGACTGCATTATAAACAGCCAACCTTTTCACCACACTAAACATAGGGTAGTTCATATTATTTCAACCAAGTTCATGTAATTAAGAAAGTGTTTTCAAATGAAATAGAATTATCTCGTTTACTCTGCTATATTTACATATGTCTTTCATGGAGAGCTATTTGGCAGGAAATCTAACTGTTCTTTAAATAAGCACACCAAAATACTCCTGTAGAGTCTAAAGTTCTGCTAAAAGGGAAAATCCACACCAATTTGCCTCTGAAAAGGCATTATCATTGCTCTTTTGCCAGCTTAGAGACAAAATGGAGATTGGAATCCTACCAAAAGCTGGTTATAGATTTTCTTCCCCAAAGCTTTTCCTGTAGTTTCTCATGACCTAATAAAAATTAATGGATGGTAGGGAAAGAAATGTATTAGCCACCAAATATTTGTGGACTAATAGAACCCAAATTATGTAGTTAAGTGGGAGTCCCAGGTATATTCCTCCTAGACTGAAATACAACTAAAAGATTTAGTCATATTTAATGATGCTTATCATACTACAATATAGCCATTTAAACTTAAAAACAAGATAGGCCTTTATTAGCTTCTTAAAGTTGAGTAATTTATATTCGTTCTGCAGCTTAGGTTTGGGTGATTCTCATGCCTTCACTCCTCCAATTTTTTATTTGTAAATTTGCTTACAATTTGGAGCATTTTCAGGGGTGTTGGTCAGAAAATGGAATACATTTTCTTGCAATTCTCTAACCTTTAAGCACCAGTATTTTAGAACTTTGTTCCTATTTTTCTAACTTTGACAATACTGTCATAGTTTGCCACAGATTACCAATCACCTTTTAGATGTTTAGAATACAGACAAAATAATGTTTTTCTTCTTAATGTCAAGTGAAAGATCTTAGAAAAGGAGAGAAGCAGTGGGTCATGTGATTGGATTGAGACATTAGTTTTTTTATGCTTAAGAGAGTTGGATCTTCTTGATTCAAAATCGATTAATCTCTTAGAAAGGGATGGTATCCCTAATGACCATCAGATCTGATGTACACCTTAGAATGCAGAAGGTGGGACTTTTTTCTTCAACTTCATAGTGATGCTGGGGAATAGGCTATTAGAAAAGAGAGTAGCAACTCAACATGATGTAAGGAGACCAGAAATAGTGGGAAGAATATAGGGAAGGTGCATAAAAGACAGACTTTATTTCTTCAGTAGATAGATCAGTGGTCCAATTGGAGATCTAGTCCTTGGTCTGGCCCTCTGTCAGACAAGACTCTCTCTTTCTCTCTCTCTATCTCTCACTCTCTCTCCTCTATTTTTGTGATCTCATATTGAATAAGGCCAGTGGAGCCTTTAGGGATGTTGAGATTTATAATTTAATTCAACTTTCTTTTTTTTAACTAATCATTCTCTTTTTATTTTTTTAAAATTCAATTTTATGTTTATTTTTAGTTTATAACATTCACTTCCACAAGATTTTGAGTCACAAATTTTCTCCCTGTCTTTGCCCTACCCATCACCCCAAAACAGCTATCCCACTGAATACTCCCTCCCCCAATCTGCTTTCTCCTATATCCTCCTAAATCCCTCCTCTGACTTTCAGGTAGGACAAGATGGATCTTCATACCCCAGTGCCTGCATATCTTATTTTCCAGTTGCATGTAAAAAAAAATTATTTTTTAAACATTTGATTTTAAAACTTTGAATTCCAGATTTTTTCCCTTCTTCTCTTGTCACCCACCCTTACTGGGAAGATAAGCAATTCAATATGGGTTATACATCTGTAGTTATGCAAAACAGTTCCATAGTGGATATACTGTGAAAGACTGACTGTATTTCCCTCCATCCTATCCCACCCAGACTTGTTCTATTTTCTACTTTGACCCTATGCCTTTTAAAAGTGTGTGCTTCTAACTACCCTCCCCATCCAATTTGCCCTCCCCTCCATCTTCCCCCCCTCTTATTCCCTTCCCCCCTACTTTCTTGTAGGGTAACATATCCAATTTAGTGTATATGTTATTCCCTCTTTAAGCCAAATTCAATGAGAGAAAGGATGACCCATTCCCTTTTGCCTTCCTGTTCTTCCCCTCCTATGTAACAGTTTTGCCTTGCCTCTTTTATTTTAGATAATTTACCCTATTTTGTCTCTCCCTATCTCCTGTCATTATATTCCTCTTTCAGTTCTTAATTTTATTTTTTAAATATCATCTCTTCCTATTCAATTGATCTTGTGCCCTCTGTCTATGTATACATAGTATACATAGTATACATGTATACATACATGTACACATATGTACATACACTCACATATGTACTCATATGTACATATACCCTCTTATATAGACATATATA
>JAQQSV010024020.1:0-10262 GCA_028646515.1 Pseudochirops corinnae
TGGATCAGAGAATGTCACAACCCTCTTGACCCACTGCCCAATCACAAAGCAACAAGGTGAGGGCATTCCTGAAGAACAAGCCTCCCGCCACAGGCTCCATATGACCACATTCAGCCTATTAGGTGTCAGAGTATACTTTCAAATCAGGGAAGGTTTTCAGAGCCACTTAAGCCACTTAAGCAAAGAGCCAAGGGGTAAGGAAGATCTTCAGATTCCCATAACACCAGGTAAGCTTTATTTGACCTAATGTACCTGAAGAAGCTAGGTGTTGGAATGGATAAAGGATTGTGCCTGGAGTCAAGAAGACCTGAGTTCAAAGCCAGCTTCAGATATTTACTGACTATATGACCCATGGTGAATCATCTGATCTCTGTGTGCCTCAAAATCCTCAAATTTAAAATAGAGATCATAACATAATATCTACCTATCGGGGTTATTGTGAGACTCAAATAAGATAAGATTGTAACGTGTTTAGCATAGTAATTGGCATAAAGTATGTATAGACTGATTTATATAGATGTATATGTAAATATATACATACACATTATGCATGCATATATACATATGTGTGTATACACACACATTTCTGTCTAATGGTAGCCATCTTTAGGGTGGGGGGAAGAGAAAAAGGGAGGGAATTACATGATAACTGTTATATATTTTAAAGGAATAACAAGTTAGACATAATAAATTCGCAATGTCATATGAAATCATCTTTTTTTATTATGCTATGTTACGGAAATGCTTGTTTTATTGCATAAATTTAAATAAATAATTAAAGTAAGTTCTTGACAAATGCTTATCCCTTTTCCCCTAATGCCTCACTACTATGTCATAGATTGTTAATAAATTCTAGGTTGTAATGTTGAATGAACTACAGCTTTAGTACGCCCTAAACATAGCATCAGATAAGTGTTGATAGAAGATGGGATCAGAAGAACTGAACTGTCCAAATATTTAAGTACTTCCCCATTTCTGTAATCTCAATGATCTACATTCTACAATGTATCCATGCCCTCTCATTTTATCATTTTATCCAAATCTTTCCCATCTCATTCCATACATTGTTCAGAGATAATCAACCTGATAGTTTGGAAGTCTTCTTCTGAGTCTTGCTATAAGGAGGAACGGGAAAAGAATTTGAATTTCTTGAAATTGGCATGCCACAGTTGAAGATTATTTGAACATAAACATGTAATGGAGAAAAGAAGATTCACAAACCACATTTTTATCTGAGTTGGACAAAGGAAGGATATATACCTACACCCCCCACACTCACATACGCACACACACATACACATACAACACACATATACATATGCATATTACATATAGACATACATATACACGCATACATATATACATACATACTTCTATATGTACGTATATAGAAAATAGAATAAATGAAGAAAGAGACTGAACTGGGATGCATAGGGTGAAAAGATATCTTAATAAGAGGGAAGAATTGGAAAGGTGATTATCTCAAACATAACAAACTATGCTTAATGAAAGGGATTATTATATATATATTTTTAAAAACAAGATAAAATATAAGATCAGTTATTTGGATCTAGATTATGTGGGGAGCTAGAAATGAAGAAACTAGGATTTTATTGTTATCGTTCCAAGAAATGAAGACTTAGGATGCATAGAACAAATTTTCTTAAAGAAAGAAAAAAAGAAATCCAGCCTCAGATGACAGTCACATTAGACAAATAGATCAACTGAAATAGTCGTCACCTTGTACTACACATCTCATAAACTGTATCACCCTGGACAAGTAATTTAATCTCAATCTGCATCAGTTTTGTCATCTGTAAAATGGGGGGGGGGGGCTACTTCTCAGGGTTGTTGTGGGGAAAAAAGTGAAATGCCATTTGTTAAAATACTCAGCAAATCTTAAAGTGATAAAGATATAGGTACAAATATAGCTATATAAATTACAGCTAATAGCAAGATAAAAAAGAAAGAAAGACGTCAAAGATAAAATCTAATGAAAGGAAACTATGATAGATGTTTAGTGATTTTTGAATGGGAAACCTGAGGAGTATATATCTTTAAAGGTATCACACAGCATATTCATATAAACTAAGCATGCACTGTGGTATAAATGACTCGTGGATAAATTCAGAGAAGCAAAAATACTTAAATATATACTGTAAGACAGGAAAGAGAGAGAGAGGGAGGGAGGGAGGAAACATGAACAAAAGACACAGACTATGTCTATGAAGGCTAATGTTTCCCTAAATAATGTGTGTCAAATAACAAATCATAGAAACAATAAATAAGCAAACTGAAGAAAATAGTACCACTGAAATCACATACCAAAATGTGGAGTTTGCAGCTAAATCAATCTTTGGAGAAAAATATGTATGTAAGAATGTTTACATTAGCAAAAAATGGAGAAAAACCAATGCATTTAGTATGCAACCTAAAAGTAGAAAATAAATTAATTTTAATCCTAATTGTGGGTGAGGGCTGTATGTATTAGAAGTGAGGTAAAATTAAAAACAAAAAATCAATTAATGAATAAAAGCCTTTTTTAATCAATAAAATGGTCAACAAAAACAAAGCAATTTAACCTTTGTTTGCAAACCAAATGGCAAAAATAAGAACAGGAAATTCATAATAAGGAAAAATAAAGAAAATAACAGATAACTTTATCTAATTATATGCTTACAAAACTTAAATGAAATGAATGATTAGTTGTTCAAACACATAAAATATCCAGGGTAATGAAACATGAAAATAAAGAGCCAAAACAACCCAGTCCTATAAAGAGAAATAATGCAAGCTATAAATTACCTTTCTTCTTGAGGTTATAACTATGCTCTCTACCCAAAGCAAAAGAAAAAAATTGTCCAGATGGATTTAAAAAGAAATTCTCTCAAACATTTAAGAATACAAACCAAAAAAACCTCTTCATAAAAATAAAGGAAACCATCTTGCCAAGATAAATATGATTATGATACCAAAATTGGGTATAAACAAAGCAGAGAGAGAAAACTATAGATAATTACCACACAGGAATATTTATTTAAAATATATTTTTAAAAACATGTACATAGAGTTTATGGTAATATAGTTCAAAAAGTTAGTGACTGAATAGGAATAGAGGCATGGTTCAATCATTTGAAAGACTACAAGCATAATTAATCACATTAATACTAAAATACCAAATCATCTGAATAAGCACAGAAAAGACCTTCAACAAAATAAAGCATTCATTTATATTTAGAATTCTGAGAATCAAGGGCAGAACAATACTTTTCTTTAGTAAGATCAAAATTTCTAAAACCATAACATATCATTATTTAATAAGGAGAAACATTTGAAGATTTTTCAATAAAATCAATGAGAAAAAAAAGTTATTCACTGTCTCTGTTTTTATTAGATATTGTACTAGAAAGGCTACCTATAGTTATATGACAAGAAATAGAAACTGAGAGAATGAACACAAGCAAATGCTTTTTTTAGACCTCTTAAAAATCAACCAAAACTAATTAAAACAATTTAAGTAAATTACTGGGATATAAAATAAATCCACAAAAAAAGATTAACTTTTCCTATATATGGCTAATAAAAAACCAGAAGCAAAACTAGGAAGAGAAATTCCTTTAAAGATAATAACAGAATGCACTAAATATTTGAGAATTAATACAGCAAAGCATTCAAATGCCAATTACAATTTTTATAGAAATATATATGACCTAACTAATTGGAGAGCTATTCAGTGATCATGGCTGAACTATGGATATGTCATAAAAATGATAACAATTCCCTAATGATTATACAAATTTGTGTTAATCAAGTTGCCAAAGTTTTACTCTATAGGATTATGCAAAATAATAATAAAATTGGTTTGGAGGTATAAAAGACCAATAATATAAAGGTACATAATAAAAAGTAGGGAGGAAAATTTTGATACTAACTGCTATGAAACTATACTAACAGCAGTGAACATAAAAATTATTTGAATTGTATAAAAATACAGAAAACCAGGTGAGTGGAAGAGATTTTATATTTATAAGAAAAATAGAAACTAATGCACATGGTGGTCAAGTGTTTCAGGAGTTCAATTGCACAAAACAATAAGTAAATATGTTTTTAAATGCATACATTAAAAAAATAGAATCACCAAAGAAACTAATTATATTTAAATAGTTATCAAAATTTACTTGACTAGAGAGGTTGTGAAAACTGCAGTTTGGTAGAAGTAAGTTCATTTCAGTAAGTTACACCATATATCATGAAAAATTTCAAATACAATATAAAAATGGAAAACACTCAAATGGATCTGTATGTAATCTCATCTGTTTGGATATTCCCGCCAGAGACGTAACCTGTCCGTCACTGCCCAAGTTCTTCTATTTATGCCGAAGTTTTTCCATAACTCCACTGCAGAGAAAATACTCAATATGCTAGAGAACTTCCTTGCTTCTTCCACAGATGATATACATATCAGTGGAACATTAAAGCTTTATATTTGTCACTCCTCAATTTCACCATATGACCAACCCATTTTCTTTTTCTGTAAGAAAAAGAATGACATATGGCATCTTCATTCACATTTCTTCAAAATTCATTTATTATATATTTGCATCCTAGTCATACTCCATTGCCCTCTCTTTAATGTCAGATGCAGTGGCATTCCACATCTTGCTACCACGCAACAATATTGGAAGAAAATTTATATCAAAAAGATAGGTCTTTGTTTTCGGGAGATAGTTGCTATCGTTAAAGAAGTTTTGCAATTTCCTGGAGGGAATTCAGCTTGCTGTTTAATTATAGGCCCAGTTCACTGTCCCTTCATAGTTTCTGTCCCAGATATACATATTGATGAACAAATACTATTGACTACCCAAGTGCTTTCTATAATATGGACAATAGGCATTCTTTATTTTCGTTCATTTGTTTATTTACTTTTAGTTTACAAGATTCAGTTGCACAATCCCTTGAGTTTCAAATTTTCTCCCCTCCCTTCCTTCTGGCATGGTGGCATGCAATCATGTATAGGATCTTCAAATACTTTCACATCGTACAATAGTCTGGTTGTATAGAAGGGTTGTAACCAATGGAGTGAGCAATGGGAAAAAAAAAAAAAAACAAACATGAAAAAGAACGATAGCATGTAGATTGCTTCAGTCTCAATTTAAACTCTGGTCTTTCTAGATCTTTCTCCGAATATAATATCTCCTTCTATCCTGAGACTTGTAGAGTTGTCTTATAACTGTGTGTTGCGGAGAAAAGTCCATTTTATCAAGATTGATCGTCACAGATAGGATGTGTCTGTGATTGTGTACAAATTTTTCCTGGTTCTGCTCTTCTCACTTAGCATCAATTTGTATAAGCCTCAATAGGCATTCTTGATTGAGTGAGCAATGATAGATCTTTTTCTGGTATAACCAGTGTTAATTTTATGATATTAATTTGTTCTTGCCATTTCTAGTGTCTATGAATTCATTTTTTTCAGAATATATTAGTAACATAGAGACATGAGAGTTCTGGAGATTCAATAAATCTCTTTTTCTTCTATTGTGTTATTCCTGGTCCAAGCTTTCTATTTTATTTCTCAGCATCCTGATCTTTCTCAAATTTGAATTCAGGTCACCAAATATCAAAGTTGAAGTTGATTTAATTGAGAGGATCTTATCAAGTTCTTCATAGTATTTCTTTATCTAATTGTGATAGGAAATATGCCTGACTTATACAGTCTTGATGGTTTTCTTTGAAGAGAGTGGGGAGATCATTTTCAGGATCATAATTGCCTTGAGTTTTTTGCTGCCTAAGGCATAAAATCCTATCCAATTGGTTGCCAGTGTCAAAGACTATTGCCATTGCCCTGCAAGAATGCTTTTACCATCTAGTGTGATTGGTTGCCTTGATAAATGCCCAGGTAGAAAAGGGAGGGTTTTTTTTTTCCTGAGTTGCCATTTTTAACCTAATAGTAGTATCCTTTTTTTAATCTTTAGTTCGTAAAATCTTTTTTCATTGTATTTTATTGTCCATAAAGATTTCACTGCATTCTAACCCTGAGCCTGAATCATTGAACTGGTCTAATTTACTTGTGGTCCAGAATATTCTTCATCTAATGCAACTGTATTGATACATACACTACAATTATTTTCCTGGTGGTCTTTTTGCATTACTGAACATGAACCAAGCAAGTGGTGACCAAATGTCTCATATATCTTTTGCCTTTGTCTGTATAATAAAATCAGTTCCTTTTTGCCCCTCCTTTTGGGAAATATACTTCCATTTGGCTGCAATTTCCTTCTTTAGGTTAAGAGTTAGAATATGAAGATTGATGTTTCATCTATCCCAGGATTATGTCCACTTGTTCACTAAGTGAGGATCACAAATTTTAAAAACTGGTCTAAAATTTTGTGATTTTTCTCACTCTCCATTCCTTTTTCCACCACTGACAATATCACTACAGATGCAGGAGGCTGCACAGGATTGAGGTCAATTTTCTACTTTTCTTTGCTTTATGGTTGTGATAGGCCAAGAATTCATGAAACATGGTCATTCTACTGAGGAATGACCGTGATTAACCTCAACTAGCCTGATCCTCAATAGGTAGGTTTTGTCATTACTGGGACCAGATTTAAAGAAGATTATTCATGATAGAAACTACCAGAACTTATGACCCATTGGTATAGCTATTGAGAACCCAGGGTCACAATGAAGCACAGAGGAAGACTTTGTGAAGAATAAAAGTTATTCCATTAAAAAAAAGAGGAAAATGAAGATTAGATCCTTAACAAGAATAGATAAAAGAATTAAAAACCAGATAAGAGAGAGAAATGATCATGGAAAGTAAAAAAGACAATTTAAATTAAACATAACTAAAAAGTGTTGGCACAAATAAAAACAATGAGACTAGAATCAGAAGAAAATGTAAACACTGAGAGAAAAAAAACTTTTATAATTAATATTGATAACCTATAGCAAATGGTAACTTTTTGTTTTAGTCATGAACCCATTTGGTAGTCTGATAAAGTAAATAGCTATCTTCTCAAAATGATTTTTAATGCATAATTTTTAAAAAGGCATAGGATTATAAAAGAAACAATTATATTTAAATAGTTATCAAAATATATTTAAAAGTTCATGGACCTTAAGTAAAGAATGCCTGCTCTATGGTCAATTTCCTTAAAGCAGGGGGTTTTAACCTAGAGTCTGGAGATCTGTTATTTTTTTCATATTATGATTTCAGTATAATTAATTTTCTTTGTAATCCTATATCTCTTATTTTATACATTTAAAAATAATATTCTGGAAAGGAGATCATTGACTTTATAAAATTGTCAAAGAGATTTTTGACACAAAAAATATTGAGTGGTTAAAGGATACAGTTTTTAAAAGAAGAATTATGAATCATGAATAATACCTGAGATGTACAAGAATCACAGATAATCAGAGAAATGAGAATTAAACAATCCTATTACAGCATTTCATACTCATCAAGCCAACAAAGATGCTAAATGATGAGAAAACTCATTGTAGGAGGTACTATGGGAATAGAAACATATTAATTCCTAGTGTACAAAGTTGTTAATTAATACAAGAAAACAATTTGGAATTTGCAAGAAAGCTTATGATGTTGGTTTATATCCTTTGACTCAGAAATTCCACCACTGGTATTATATTTCAGTGAGGTAATTGACAGTAAGAAAAGATGCATATGTATTAAAATGTTCATAGCAGCATTATTTGTGATACTAGATAGAAACAAAATATGCACTCAGAGATTTGTTGAACAAATAGTTCAATCATTCAGATATAATAATGTAATGGAATATTCCTATGCCATTACATTGACGACCGCAAAGAAACATGGAAAAACTTATACAAATTGATGCAAAGTGAAGAAAGAATAAACAAAAGAATAATATAAGCAATTAATACAACAGTATAAGGTCAAAATACAGTGATCAATTTAGTAACACATTACCAAAATAAAGACATATCTGTCCTCTCTGTAAGCAATCAATTGGTTATTTTCCCAGGAATATAGTTTGTAGGGGATTTCATTTAGGCTTTGGTTGGGAAATGCTGTTGTGTCAAAATAAAATCTATCATTAGAGAATTCGCAAATTTATCTTTCCCTTCCCTGGGCAGAAATCTATCCCTTGCAACAAAGAACTAAAAAGAAAGAGCAAAAAAGGAGTTCTGAAAAGCCAATCAAAATATCCGCTAAGTCTGACCATATGTCAAGTATTTCATATCCATAGTCCCCCATTTCTACAAAGAAGAGATTTGGGTGCATTTTCTATTTTCTTGCCTAGGGCCAAGCTTGGTAATTATAATTATATAGCATTCAGCTTTTGTTGTTCTTTCTACTAATGTTGTTCTAGTCATTGTGTGTATTGCTTTTCTACTTCTGCATACTTAAATCTTCATTCATATCATGCATCTCGGTCTTCTCTATATTTTGCATATTAATCTTTTTTGGACCAAGAAGTAACATTGAGTATATTTTTGTAGTGCAATTTGTTCAGCCATTCTCCAAATAAGGGGCATCCCCTTTTCTCAGTTCTTTGCTTCTACAGATGCTATCCATGAATTTGATCCCCAAGACTTCTTAATAGCAGTGCCTTCCTTCTGTTAATTATTTCCTATTTATTCTGCATATAGCTTGCTTTGTATGTATTTGTTTACATATTATCTTCCCCGTTAAGCTCCTTGAGGGGAGGGAATCTCTTTTGCCTCTTTTTGTATTTCCAGCACTTACCACAGTGCCTAGCTAGCACACAGTAGACACTTAATAAATGCTTATTGATTAATTGATGTAGGGGGGATGTTTGTTTTTGTCAAAGACCTTATTAGGGTGTATGCCTACAAGTGGGATCCCTAAATTGAATAGTATAGACATTTTAGTCTATTTCATAAAAAAATTCACTTTGCTTTCTGAATGATTAGCCCAATTCACAGTTTCAGTATCAGCATATTTGTTTCTATCTTTCACACAATCCTTTCAATCTTAACTATTCCTATCTTTGGTAGGAAAATCTAGGTGGGAGTTAGACACCTAGGTATATAGGAGGGAGATAAAACTTCAGAGTAGTTTTTATTTGCATTCCTCTTATTGTTAATAATTTGGGGCAGTCTTCTCTATGATTATTCATAGTTTTAATAAAAGTTTGTTCAAATCCTTTGACCAATTATCCATCTTGGAATAACATATACTTTTGTTAGATACAGACATATCTTGGATCTTAAACTTTATCAGAGATACTTAGTGTAAATATTTTCTCCCAATGGACAACTTTCTTTTTTTCAGCTGAATTTATTTTAATAGGGTAAAAGGCTTTCAATGCCATGTAATCTAGAGTATTTTGTCTTTGAATAAATGGAGTTGTTGGGTTTTTTTAATAAGTAATCCATACACAAGAAATTCTCACTAGAGGTAATGTACTTTTAAAGGTATACAGAGATTATTTTTCCAAGC
The DNA here is from genome assembly GCA_028646515.1 of Pseudochirops corinnae. Classification (NCBI taxonomy): domain Eukaryota; kingdom Metazoa; phylum Chordata; class Mammalia; order Diprotodontia; family Pseudocheiridae; genus Pseudochirops; species Pseudochirops corinnae. The sequence continues at coordinate 9,455 of JAQQSV010024020.1, forward strand.
TATTTTAAAGAGAATAAGTTTAAAATCATGGAAAGAAGGGGCAGATGCTATTTTAAACAAAAAAAAAAAGTTCCCCAGAAACACATTAGCAATTACTACCTCATATATTTAATTTGCAACTGGATGGTAGAGTTGATAGAGCACTGGGCTTGGAATCAGGAAAAATCATCTTCATGAGTTCAAATCTGGCCTCAGCTACTTACTAGCTGTATGACCCTGGGCAAATCACTTAACCCTCTTTGCCTCAGTTCCTCAACTGTAAAATGAGCTGGAAAGGGAAATGGTAAACCACTCTAGTATCTCTGCCAGGAAAACCCCAAATGGGGTCACAAAGAGGCAGACAAGACTGAAATGATTTGGCAAAAACAACAAAAGTATTTACTTTCTCAGGCACTTAGGTAGCAGAGTGGGTAGCCTCTGGTATTTCTAGCTTTGTGACTCTGGGCAAGTTACTTTAACCTCTCCCAGCTTCATGTGTAAAATGGGGAGAATAATGATGCGTCCCACAGGGTTGTGATGAGGATCAAATATTATCATATATGGTCAGTGTTTTTCAAACTTTAGAGCATTATATAAATGTTATTGTTATTACTTCTATAAAATCTTTAGCAGAGTGGTTTGTACATATGGCAATACTGTTCTTGATGAGAAAACCAGAAGAGAGAGGTGTAACGATACTAGGATTTGAAGATCTTCCACGCCCCTTGAGCTTGCTGATGTAGCAGGAAGGGGTGGAGCAAGAGAACGCCGGAGCCAAGCTAGTCTCTGTGCGGTGCGGACTGGAAGCGGCGTCAGAGGCAGTGGCTGC
>JAQQSV010024021.1:0-10262 GCA_028646515.1 Pseudochirops corinnae
AGTGAGGCCTCCCTGGGGCCTGCCAGAATCCAATCTTCAGTGCTCCAAAGGGCTCCACAATCCTTGAGATCATTTCCCCATAGGCTCTGCCCTGTTGGTGTTCAGCTTTTTCAGACTCTTATGCTATGAATGTTATGACAGAGGGTGACGTCATGGTCAGCGGTGTGTTGGAATCTACTCTCATGGGAATCTGAAGATCTTCCTTGCCCCCAGGCCCTTTGCTAAAGTGGCTATGTGACTCTGAGAACCTTCCCTGATTTGAAAGTATACTCTGGCCCCTAATAGGCTTAATGTGGTCCTGTGGCACAAGTTTGTTTTTCAGCAATGTCCGCGCATTGTAGCTCTGTGATTGGGCAGTGGGTCAAGAGGGCTGTGACATTCTCCAAGCCAGGAGAAGGCTATACATATGCCCTGATGTGAGGTTTTGCTTTGGGGCTCACTTTGAGAAGAGTTGTTGTGTGATTTAACCAGAGGAGATTCTGGGAAGCCGTTGAGGCCCCCTACCCCACCCCGGCTTTGAAAACCCAGATGCTGGTGCTTCCCTCTCTGGTAACTAAGTAGGGTCCGTGTGATGGTCAGATAGTTGGAAGCCTGTCTTCTGATCTGTTTCTCTGTTTGCTTATAACTTGTGTTTGTAACTTGTTTTTGTATTCTGTTTGTATTCTCTAAAGTTCAGGTTGCTGGCTGTTTCTCCTTAACTAGGTAAATGATATGTGTTTCATTGATTAAAGCAAGACTGTTAACCCATTTTGAGTTGCTTTCCTTTAGAAAAGCAGATCTAAAACACTGTGCTAGCGCGACCCTGGGTATGCTACGGTGCTTGCTGATACACCTACTCATGAGAGTTAGCTACCAGACAGGGGTAAACTGAGTATCTAGAATGTGGAAGATGATGGGAAAAGTGAGTTGTGTGCCTTTCCACTCTCCAGCGCTGGTTGTTAAACCTTTACCAGCCCCCAGTACAGATACATAGACAGTAGTGTAGCAGTCCCTGCCCTCAGGGAGCTTCTCTTCTATGTAAGCTTTCCTAGCAAGGGCTGACAGGGCCTGCCAATATACCTAAGAGGGACTCAGGACCAGGGCAGGAATGTGTCTGATTAAAGAGGTTCAGGATTCACTTTAGTGGAACACTGGCACTTCAAAGATCCGATATAGTTTATTAAGAATATAGGCAAGTGGGAGGAAGCCAGAGACAACAGTGTAAAGGCTTAGGAATAGTAAAATAAGATCTACTATGATTTATATATACATACATATCCGCAATCACCACCAGTGTGGGGAAGCATCAACACCTGACCACCCGCTGGGGATGGGCAGGGCTCCAACTGCATAGCAGAACATATCTATACATATTTACAATCATCACCAATGGGGGGAAGCACCAACACCTGACCACACAAGCTGGGGAATCCCGGGTACAGCCAACAGGGTACTGCTTGGGAAGGTCCGAGGCAGGATGCTTCCTCCATGGGTGAGATTCCAATTTGGGGTCTGAATCTTACAGGTCAAGTAGTGCTGAGAACAAAGAAGGCATACTACCAGGTGTTTTTTTAAGAAGCATCATATCTTGTGTAAGGCCAGGGTGGGAGGCCAATCCCTCCAAGGCCCCCCTAAGAACAGTATTTCCTTGGAATGTCTAGTTCCAGGAGTTGGGCAGTTAACCAAATCTCTTCTTAATGTCCTGGCCAGGGTCCCAGGAGAAGGACAGCTCTCATGTTCCCAGTATTTTCTGTTCCAAAACAACTCAAGGTAACAGAAAGGTCCTATTGAGTTGGGCATTGATTTGAATAATCCTATTCCTTACAGAGGGGCTCACCTTGCCCCTTCATTGGGGAAGGAAGGCCCCTCTCCTGCAGAGTCAAACCCCATCAGACCCATAGAGCTTCTCTCCTCCAGAGACAGGAAGAACCTGATGAGATGTAGAGGCTTGGTGACCCCAAACGTCTCCACCTACAAGGGTCACTAGATCCTTCTCTCCCAAGTTGTCACAGCTCTATTACACCCTTAAATCCCAGCCTGGGTGACCCCCATCACCTTCCACACAAACCTTCCCACCCCTTTGATGTCCCCAGCTCCACCCCCAGTTCCCTCACTCAGAAAATCACTCTAGTTAGCGCTTTACTCAGGAGACTGAGGCTATACAATAATTTCTGTCATATTTAAAAGGGAGGATCTTGAGGCTCCTACCTGGGGAGGTGGGAGAGTTCATCCTGACATCTCAGTGTTCTGGGCTGGGCATTAGAGGTTCCCTCACCTGAAGCTAGAAGGAACTCAGGAGGGGTTGGGTAAAGAGCTGCCCCTAAAGTAGCCAAAGGAGGGGAGAAGTTAAAGGGGCTCCAAGGGGGTCAGCAGAGCCCACGGAATGAGGGGGAGCACCTGGGGAGGATAGAGAGAGGAGGGGAGGGCTGGGGAAGGAGTCTGACAGGAGAGGAAGAGGCTCCGAAGACAGAAGAGCAGAAAGGGAGGAGGACAGGAAGGGCCTGGGGGAGAAGCTGTGTCTTCTCTGTGCTCCCCAGACCCCTCTCTGCAGCCCAGATGGGAGGGCACAGGGGGAGAGTTTTGTCTCACTTCTCCCTCAGTCTGGGTCACTGTGAGCATCACTACCCCACAGCTGACAGACATAATCAGCCTCCTCTCCAGCCTGCAGCCCAGAGATGCTCAGGGTGGCCCTGAGTGCTCCCTGGTCTAGATCCAGAACTGTCAGAGGGGATCCCCGAGGGCCACTGGTAGTCTAATAAATCACTGTTCTAGGGGCCCTGCCAGGTTTCTGCTGATACCAGTGTGCATTTATTTATTACTCCTGCCTTCCCCAGCTCAGGACATGGCCTCTATCTCTGCCGAGGTCCTCAACACAGCAGCTAGCAGAATCTGTGATGTCAGACTCAGATAACCTCTTTTTAAATGGAACCACATCACAAAGGAGAATCCAGGAGCCAGCTTCAAAAGCCACATCACAAAGAATTCCCTTTAGAGCCAGCTAATCAAGAATTTATCTGAATCCTGGAGCAGGCCTTTTTGGCTTCCTATGCTACTGCTCTCACAAGCCCTTGAAGCACTGGGAACATCTTCAGGCAGTTAAAAGCAGCTTGCATAAATTTCTGTACTTATTCTAATTCCAGATTTTAAATACTATTACATTTCCCATTAAGATAGCACAGAAGAGCTCCTAAATTACTACTTTTCACTAACACAACTGTCGCTACTGGCATCCTGTCTCAGCTTAAACAAAGCAAAGAGGTTCCTGAATAAGTTCTTTTTTTGCCTCTCATTGCATTAATCTAGAAAAATGGGACATGCAAGAATTGAGTCTCATACATATACATTTCAATGCTACCTTAACTCTTGCAAAGGTGATGGGTTGACTCAATTTTGGATCGGAACAGCAAGACTGATTCTGCTTTACAAATCACAGTAATTTAGTAATAAATTGTATTGCAAATGAAAATTTAACAGACCTTCTAAAAATCACACAAAAGGTTTTTTTGAAACTTTTCATTCCAAAGTATTTCCTCTCCAACAAAGAAAGTTTAAAGTTTGCCCAGATGTTAAGAGGAATAATCAATAAATTTTAATTAAGATAATCAGCTGTAAACCTTTAAAATGAAAGGTATCTCTCTCTTCCACTTTAAAGCAAAAATAAACCTTTAAAATTGGAATTCATTGAAACTAAGTTGGTATAAAATGTCTTTAAGCAACATACATAATTCCCAAAGTATATAACAAACTAAATTTCTAGGCATCACGGAATTTCTAGTCAAAAGGGTGTTTGTAATGGAGAGGAAACTGGTTTTATAAGCCAGGAATAACATAATCAACTAAATTAGCCTTATTACCACAAATATGCCCAGGCCTTTAAAAATTTCCTCAGTTCCTTTTCTTACCTTTCTTCTTCAGTATGTCTCTAGGAATTAGGAAAATAATTTCATTCTGGAATCTCACATAGAATGTGAATGTGGTCATTCAGAAACCTCCACATTAACATCTAGAAATAGATGTCCTTAGGTGAGGCAGCCGTGAAAACTACACCCCTATTTTCTTTGCAAGGATTCTCATTTGCTCAAGAGGATTTCTTCAGAAACTGTTGCACAGAGTGAGTAAGATCTTTAAGTTAAACTTCCTCATAAATATAGACAAAACTTGGAAGTGTATCCTGGCCCATTTATTCTTCCCTATATTTTTCTTTTTCTTACAATTCTTGATCTAATATCTAGCTCATGAGGGAAGCTGCTTTTTCAACAACATAAGCGACACAATTATTTACCAAGTTATACAATTTAGAAGCGTAACAATGCCCTCAACTTTATTATGTATTTTAAACTTGAAACAACCCATTATCAATGTAGGAGAATGAACTTCCAAATCACTTTGCAAGAGAATCACTCATTTCATGACTAACATGTTGAAATCACAGCTCCAAATCAGTGTATATATTTCCATAATAGTCAAGATTTCAAATGAAAAATCTATCGTAATAAATATCGGTAATATTATTATGACCTGTTTATACCCAAATATAACTCATTAAAATAATTTAGCCATTTTCTATTATTTTTATTGCATCTTTTTAGAAGACCCAATTCATATGCAACAGATCCACATTAAAAATTGTTTTAACCCCATCTCTACCTCACAACGGACTCTCAAATTTTACAATCTGAGAGAGTTTGAGAAACACAACACAATCTAGAAATTCAGTAAGAACAGAAACAGTAAACCTTAGACAATATCAATTGCTTTTTCAGACACTCACATACAGAAATTATTGATCTTATTCCTTTTGTTTATTTAAAAACCACTTCAGAGTCATCAGGTATGGAACAATGACCTTCAGTTCGAGACAGCAGCCTAATGTTGTGTCTAGAATATGTTTGTTACTGTGATAAGCACTTTACAGCCTTCTTGTCCTTTTGATCCCATAACAACAACCATGTTATTTTTCCCTTTAAAGTCAGAAAATGGGGCAAAGACATATAAAATAGGTTGCCATATGTTGCAAAGCTGATACATTTTTTCAACTGGAACAGAGAAGTGTGTGGCTTACCAAGAGCAGAGGCTGGCCAGCTTCTCACCTTGGAGTGCCCCACCAGGTTTTCCAGGGACACCTGCATCCTCCCTGGCAGCAACAATGTGCGGGTGTGATTGGTGCCAGGGCATTCCCTGTAGTTATACTTCTTGGTGGCAAGGCTCAGGGAATGTTCCATGTGGACCTGACCTGTCCACCTTTCCCCTTCCCACAGCTTCACAACTTGTGTGGCTGGAGCCACTTGCACCTGTTGGGCCAAGGTGTACAGAATGTATTGAGCCTGCGTTATCCTCCCAGGCTGTGTCTGCAGGGGTGCCCGGGGGTACAGGGCCCTTAGGGCCACTCCCAGTCCATAGCTGCTGCCCCTCCTTTCACCAGGTGGGGAAGATAGATGATTTAAGTTTTTACCACAGTTCTCCAGCATTCTCTTCTCTTAATCTGGTCTGGGATCAGAAGGGTTCACAGGAACCCTCGTGCATGTCTAAAATGTTCATACTAAGATCCAGGTTGTAGGCCTTTCACAGGTCTTGGGGGGTTCAAAATAGTTTGGGGAGGGGTCTACAGAATCTACTTCCATTTTTTGGTTATGTTTGGCTAAACATCCATGAACATAATGGTCCTTTTCCTCCTTCCTGTACTAAAAGCTGGGAATAAAGACTCAAGAAAAAGAGGCAGTCCCTATTTTCAAGGAGCTTCCATTTCTAAAGGCAAACACAATAGAAAAGGGGGTTCCTTCCTTGTGACCTACCCTGAGGCTGCCATTGGAATTGTGGCCACAAGAGGGAGATCTTAGAATGAGTTTAGGGCGGAGGTGACTGGAAATGGCCCTGGGTCTCTTAGCCTCTGACCTCCTGGTCTCCTGCCCTGTGGCCCGGGGGAGGCTCAGAAGATGCTGCCTTCCCAGTCCCTTACCCTGAGCTGGGAGTAGAAGCAGAGCTGCCCCTGCCAATGCCCCCCTTTTTAGAGGACCCTTCAGAATTCCCTCAGGCCCCAGAATTTGAATAACCTCCACAGGTACTAAGACTATGCAGACCAGTCCAATGATAAGCCTTTGTTCATCACTTATCCTGTGCCAGGCACTCTGCCAGGGGCAGGGGGCACAATGACACACAGGATCAGTCTGTGATCTCCAGGCCCATTCTTCTGTTGGAGGAGCCCAGAGGCCCCCTGAATGAAGAAAGACAATATAGAGAAACACCCGGGAGGTGGTTAGGGGGGTGGAGGAAAGGCCTCAGGCAGAAGAGGAGGCAGGAGCAATGACTCCTAGGAAAGGCCTCCCCCATTTGTCCTCCACTCATTGGTAGAGGGGTGGTCTGTGGAGGGAAGGCCCCAGGGTACAGGAAAGTCCAGGAGGCGAAACCAGTGGAGTTACACTGGGAGGATCAAACACAGGCCTATGAAGGAATGAGCCTGACTCCCAGAGTCCCAGCATCTCAGAGGAGGAAATGACCAAAGGGGCCAGGATGACCCTCACTTGCCAGAAAAAGGACCTGCTCCCTCTGCCCGAGGAGGCCACAGGCTCAGTCAGTAATCACCTGAGGCCCCTCCTTCAGGTATCCAGAGCAGGAATGGATTTGCATGTGGGGGTCTCCTCCCTTTAGGGCCTGGGCTGTTCTTAAGAGAGCCCTGGGGGAGCCCAGCCCCAGCTGGGGAGCCTCAGCACACAGAGCTCTGGGAACAACCTTGATCATGGCCTGGATCTCTCCGCTGTTCTCACTCCTGACTGTCTACACAGGTGAGGCTGCCCAGGGACTCTCCCTGTGGCTCATGCCCATGATGTCTGAGGCCTGGCCTGGGCCTGCCCTGAGCTCATCCTGAAGCTGCTGTAGGGGTCAGCATCTTGAGGGGAGAGAGGCCCCTGCCTCTGACCAAGCTCTTCTTTCCTTCCCTTGCAGGTTATGGGGACTCCTGTGTACTGACTCAGCCAGCTTGAGTGTCTGAGACACTGGGAGAGATGGCCTCCATCTCCGGTGCTGGGAATGGAATTGGTGGCTACAAGGTACACTGGTACCAGCAGCAAACCAGCCAGGCCCATAAGCTGGTGATCTCTGCTGACAGTGACAGGCCCTCTGGGATCCCTGACAGATTCTCTGGCTCTAACTCTGGGAACACGGCCACCCTGAGCATGTCTGGGCTACAGGCTGAGGAGGAGGCTGATTACTACTGTCACATGTGAAATTATGATGCTGATGCTCACAGTGACACAGACTGAGGGGAAGTGAGACAAAAACCCCTCCCAGGCCTGTTCCCCCTCTGGCCTCCCCTCTGGGTACCAGAGAGTGAATGGGGAGCACAGGACAGAAACAGCTTCTCCCTCAAGCCCTCTCTTCCCTCCCTGCTCTTCTGCCTGGGGGCCCCTTCCCTCTCTCTGGCCGTCACCTTCTAAAGTTCTTCCACCCCAGCTCCTCATCTCCCCCCTCCCTCCCTCTATTTTCTCCCCTCTCACTCCTTGAGTTCTGTTGCCCCTCCCCAAAGACTCTTCTTGCCTCTCCCTAGCTGTCAAGGCTTTTTAGATCCCAAGATGGAGGAGAGGAAGGAACCCTCTGAAGCCCTGGGAAATTCTTCTCCAAACAACTAGAAACCTGCCTCAAAATTGATCTAGGAGCAGGGAAATGGCTTAGGAGCTCAGCAGCAATGGTTTGACACACTGGGCTGTGGTGGCTGTGGGAGGTCCAAGAGCAGCTGCAGCAGCAGCCAGGCTCACAGCAGGGGGCCTGCAGCAAGACTCCAAATCTGAGGCAACCCACCAGGGAGGCCCTACCCTATCCTAAGCCAGCAGGCTCCTAGGCAACAGAGCAGCCTCTGCACCTCAGCAAGAACCCCCCTACCCGCCAACTGAAGTCACCAGGGAGGCCTCAACCCCATTTGCTGACTATTAGTGAAGTCCTGCCCTGGGATTGCCAAAGGAGACATTCCATTTTCAAAGTAACAAAGCAGAGATTCAGCCCCACTCTTGGTCACCCAACAGATAACCCCCAAACCCAAAGGAGACCAACAGGGGCCCACAGACCACCCTCAATACAAGCCAGGAAGGGTTCCCTCAACAGAAAGCAAGCAGCTAAGCCCGGAAGGCCAGTGAAATGCAACAGTAATAACTAGAGAACCAGCACAAAAAGGCTGGGACAGTGCAGGACCACAGTCTGACTTTCACTTGAAAATACCGAATCACCAAAAGAGGCAGACAAAATGAACAAAAAAAAGAGGTTGACTATGGAAAGTTGCTGTGGTGATAGGGAAGATCAAGGAGAAGATTTATGAGAAGAAAATAGTGTCAAAATGGCTGCAGGTGAAGCCTCAAAGAAAAATCTCATTTGGCCTCAGGCCCCCAAAGAATTCCTGGAAGAGCTTAGAAAGGATTTTAGAAATTAGAGAACTACAAGGAAAAATAGGAAAAGAAACGAGAGAAATACAAAGGAATCATGAAAAAAGAGTCAACAGCACGAGAAAAGAAAGACAAAAATTTGCCAGGATTAATAACCCTCTAAAATAGCAGTGGCCAAATGGAAAAGGAAGTACAAAAGCTTGCTGAAGAAAATATTTAAGTAAAATTTAGAATTGAACAACTGAAGACTAATTATGTTATGACATACTCTGTGAGTGAAGCTCTGATCTGTGCTGATCTTGGTGGTCTCTGGTGAGAGCCTCACTAAAGGAACCTGGGTCACCAAGGGTACAATGAGGGATACTGCAGCTGGAAGAAAAAAGAGGAATTGGTAAGGAAAACTCCAGTAGGTGGGGGGAAAGTTTACAAATGAGAATAAGAAGAAGGAATTCCTCCCAAAGGAATAATATTTCCTTAATTTAGGTCATGCAAAAAAGATTGTAGGAGTAAGATATTATCATAAAAAATAACATGAACTTTATTCTTCTCAAGGTGTCCTAGTAATGGGAGCCCCAACAGCTACAGTAGCCATCTATCTTACAAGGGTGAGCAAGGATCTACAGAGTAGGAGCTCCAGCTCCTCCAATACCAGCTAAGTCTCCATGGGGACAGATGGATACAGGCACAACAAATCCACATTGAGAGAAAAACACTAGTAGGATGACAAAAGGGGGAAAACCAATGTAATTCTCATAACTTCAAACAAATTGATCCTCAGGGTCCCTGAGGAGATAATCACAGATCCCTTAGATGCCCTGGATTGATTCAGGTCACCTGACCCAGATACTGTCTTTCCTCCGAATGAGAGAAAGAGTGACTCAATCAATTAGTAATCATTTATTAAGCTCCTACTATGTGCAGGCTCTCTTCTAGGGGCTAAGGCTTCAAAGTGAAAAAAAACACGTTCTGCCTCCAGGGAGCTTCCATTCTATGTGGGGACACAAAGTGCCTTTTATGAGCATATATACAAAAGAAATAGATATACATAGTAGAATTTGATTTAAGGCGAGCACTCACAATTTTGGGGTTAGATGATGAGAAGACACTATGGGACAGTCTCAGAGATGGAAAAAAGAATGCAGGAAAAAAAAAACACATTTATTAAAGACATACTGGGTGCAAAGCCCCATGAATCTCATCCCCTTGTTCTTTCCTCCATATATAAGGCAGATTTTGTTATGCTTTTTAGATAACAGTTCCCAGGATCCACAGCCATAAACAATCTGCTAGTTACCAGGATCCAGGATCATAAACAACTTCTCCTGTGACTGCTCAGTGAGATATAATGATGAGACAATACAAACATTTTACTTAAATTTGTAAACACCTCCTGTGCATGCTATGTACATGATATTGCTAAAGTTAATGTGACTTTGTGAGGCTATTACTGGCAAATTGCCTTTTTCTGTCCTTATCTATAAATCATTTAATTGCTGGTCAGTAAGTGGGGAATGCACAAGCTGGAAGGCTGTGCCTGTATCCATCTGTCCCCATGGAGACTTAGCTGGTATGGGAGGAGCTGGAGCTCCTACTCTGTAGATCCTTGCCCACCCTTGCAAGATAGATGGCTACTGTAGCTGTTGGTGCTCCCATTACTAGGACACCTTGAGAAGAATAAAGTAATTAAATTAAATTAAATTACCCCTCATTATGTCTGTTCCTGTCCTTCTGTCTGTCCAGATCAAGAGCGAACCTGCTAGAAGCTCATCTACCTTACATTCACATACATTTGATGCCCCAAACATGCCCTGGGGGAGGCCCAGAGCCCACAGAACATCTTGGCTAGGACACAGAGGAGAATCTTCCAGAAATGAAGTCAACAAGCCTTTGTGAAGTAACCCAAGCACATGAGAGAGC
>JAQQSV010024022.1:0-10261 GCA_028646515.1 Pseudochirops corinnae
CTCTGTCTCTCTCTCTGTCTCTCTTTCTGTCTCTCTCTCTCTCTCTCTCATGTGTATGTACATATATGCACACATATATCTACAGGGTTTTCTTTTACTCTTTTTTTCTTTTCCATTTATTTATTTATTTTTAGTTTTCAGCATTCACTTCCACAAGATTTTGAGTTACAAATTTTCTTCCCATCTCTCCCCTACCCCCCACCCCAAGATGGCAAGCATATTGAATTCCTCTTCTCCCAAACTGCCCTCTCTTATATCGCCTCCATGCCCCCCCTCCCCTTACTTTCTTGTAGGGCAACATGGATTTCTATATCCCATTGCCACTACAGGTTTTTCTTAGGGTTAACACTAAGTGACAATTAAAGTTTTTTTTTAAGGGGGTGAGGAGAGAGGTTCAAGCTTAGATTTCTTCAATGTGAGTACTTAAATCTTGGAAATTCATTCCACTGATTCAGATGCTAATACGTCTTATCTGTAATTTATAGTCTTAAAGAGTTTCCTGCAGCCCTGAGGGATTAAGTGACTTGTATATAGTCACAGAGCAAGTATTGGTCAGAGCTGAGGCTTGAAGCCAAGCCTTCTTGACTCCAAAGTCAACCTTCAGTCCCCTGTGCCACACTATTTCTATATTACATGCCAAGTTTAATTATGGACTATAAACATACTTCTCCCAGTAATATCATTTGGTTCCATGAAAATACATAAGAGCTGGCACAGTGAATAGAGCACTGGCCCTGGAGTCAGGAGGACCTGAGTTCAAATTCGACCTCAGACACTTAATACTTACTAACTGTGTGACCCTGGGCAGGTCACTTAACCCCAATTGCCCTGCCTTCCCCCCTCCAAAAAAAAAAAAACCAAACCAAAAATGCATAAGAGGGTAAAACAACATTACATGAGGCAGCAAATTCCATTGGAGCTATATTTGTGTTTATGTAGTAAATTTAAAAAAAGTAATGCTCTGGGGCTCAGGTATTAATTCAGATGGTCACTGGCCATCTTATTTTCAGTACAAGTGGCATGTACCTATACATCAACCAAATTGCATGAAAGTAGTTTCCTTATGGTTACAGTAGAGTTTGCCTATGATGCAATAATTCAGTTGCTTCATAATAACATTGGCTAGAGCATGATATGCATTATACATACATATATACACATATATGTGTGTGTGTATATCACACACACACACACATACACCAGGAGTCAGAAGTTTGAGGTCCTAGTCTCAGATCTGTGACCTATTAGTTGTATGGCCTTAGGTAAATTACCCTCATTGAACCTAAGTCTCCTCATTTATAAAGTAGAAATAATTATTATTATTTGATAATAATCTTGCCTTGCAGGATAATTTGGAGAACAAGTGAAGTACCATGTATATTCATTTACTATATAAAAAAAAAACTGAAAAATCTTACAGGAATTTAAGGTATTGTTGTCACTTTGTGTGTGCAAAAGAAAGTGAATAGTGGGGAAGCTTTCAGAACAATTAAAATAACCTTAGACTTATGAATAGATCCTCTGAAACTTCTCAGAAGCTCCACATCAACATCTAAGCCAGGAGGTCAACATTCTCTTAGCACTAACCCCATGTATCCCCAGGCAAACTTTCTGCACTGCAACAGCATAGTTTTAACAATTGATGATCAGTTTTCAAACTTATGTGACAGCTGGTAAAATCTCTAAGCAAAAATTTTCCAGTTTGTACCAAGAACCATAAACATTCAGTGATCTATAGGTTCTCCAAATGTGTGATCTTTGTCCAATGACTGCTGGGTAGATGGACACCTGGTGAAACTTGATTCCTTCTGTGTTGATATTTTTGCTATAAATGAAATCAAGAGGTGTCAAGAAGCTACAACTGGAAGGTGACTTAAATGAAAGCTGAGGTACTCCTGGGAATGATGAGTGAAGGAGTTGTTGGAGCTGAGTTCACTGTATATCCAGAGGCAATAAGAGAAAAATCATTTTATGAGACACTTGGTCATCTTGCTTGCAATGAATGCAAACAGACAGACCACCTTAAAGAAAGCAGCAGCTTCTGTATCACAGATGGTGAAGGAGAGAAATTGTCAAAGAATTTGTCAAAAAGAACCTGCCAAGACCATCAAGACTAAGTCAGCATTCCACTTGATATTCAATGACATCAATACAAAGATACACATAGGGGAGGTTAGAAAAACATGTCAGAAAATATGGTTCAGGATCAGAAAATGAAAGAGGCCAACGTCTTTCAAATTACTCAGAGGTCTGGGAACCTTTATGTCACAAATATATTACGGTCTTCAAGGAAAGGTATTGGATGGGGTGAGCATTAAATAACATCATGAAAAAAATCCTCAAAATTGACTGTTTTTAAACAGGAAATGACTAGTTACAAATGTCAAAGTCATTCACAAATCAGTTGTCTGTGTATAGCTAGTTCATCAGATGGTCAGAATAAAGGGGAAAATGGATGCCAAATTAGAAGGGGAAAGTGGATAGGACTACATTCAATTAATGGTAGTTTCAACCCAAATTCCTTTTAAAAAAATAAAGCTATAGTCTAAAAAATTGGAAATGGACAAAAGTTTATGAAATTGACTATCATTGTGTCTGAGAAAAGGGGAGAAAATAGTTGCCAGAACAAGAAAAGAAAAAGAAACCAGAAATTGCTTTGGCCAATGAACACTTGATCTCCTTTCTAAACTAGAAACATGTCAACCAAAAACACCACCAATTTAAAGTATGTATTTCATTTGCAAAATTTTACAGAAGACAGTGGAAGATTAAGAACAATGTCATTTCACAAAATATTGAAAAAGCAGTTAAGTGGAAATTGAACTTGAAGAGAATGTGACATGAGATCTATCCCAAGAGCATTTGTCAATCCAACTGTAAGAGCACAACAAACACATGTGCTATGGAATAGTTCTGCTGGCATTTCTAAAGCAATCTATTCTGTGGAGTAGATTGGAAGCTCTTGAGAGCTGGGACTCTCCTATTGTGTATTTGTATCCCCACCTAGGACAGTACCTGACACATAATAGACATTTAGTGATTGCTTATTAATTATCAGCATTAGTGGAACAACATATTTTGGGTTCTACCATCTTAATATCTGAAGTACTCCATGAGAAAGCAGTGATAGCACTTGTGAAAATGAAGTTGAGGAGAATAGTAGGACTTGACCATATAGAGATAAAATCTGTGCCAGAGGTGAGAATCTTTAAAAAAAAAAAATTTTTCACAGGCTGATTTTTAAGATTCCAAAAGAATGGGGGAGGGGGGAAGCACAAATGATATACTCCACAAAAAAAAAAAATGCAAACAAGAAAAAAACCCCAGCAACTGTTGAATGACATGTCTACTTTTTCATCTCTCTAATATTCTCATAAGGAATAGTCTATGGCAGTGGTTCTCAACCTTCCTAATTTTGCGACCCTTTAATATAACAGTTCCTCATGTTGTAGTGACCCCCAACTATAAAATTATTTTTGCTGCTACTTCATAACTGCAATTTTGCTACTTTTATGAATCGTAATGTAAATATCTGATATGCAGGATGTATTTAAATTGAATATAACCCACAGGTTGAGAACTGCTGGTCTATGATTACATTGAAGGTATCCTTACTTAAAAAGATGAGATGGGAACCAGAAAGCTTTCACTAATAATTTACTATAGTAGACAGTGTCCCCACAGTCACACATTAATTTGAGAGGTGTAGAGAATATAAGATCCCACTTTGTGTAATATTTGTTCATTGAAAAAAAATGACTTGGTAGAACTCAACAAGATGTCTCTTAGAAATACATTAAGATCATACAAGATTCCATGACAGATGTAGTTATGGAAACCATTTTGGTCTATATCACCATCAGTCAAGGAAAGAACAAAACAAAGAGACATAGGTGTATCAAAGATGTTCATCCGGACAAATTCAGAGTCCTCAGTCTGGCTTAAATCAATGCCCCAGAGTTTTAGGAGTCACTGGGTACAGTCAGTCCTTTAAGGAGTGGTCATGGGTTGACTGTGATAAAGCAAAGTAATACCCCAGGGAAACATACCTGTACAAAGTACAGCTGCCCATCAACAGAAATGTTCCACAGATGCTCTTTCTTTGGAAATGACATTGTGCCGATTGCATTGTGCCCCAAATTACTGCAGGGCCTTAAATGATGTGCATAGTCAATCAAAAGAGGTCAAACTAGCTATTCAGAGATTTTTTTTCAGTAGGTAAAAAAAAGTGTGTTGAGCAGATTATGACATGCAGTTTGTTGGGAAAACCATCGAATTAGTTCATCAGTACCTATATCTTGGAACAGATGCTATATGTGAAGAGTGGGTTCGATCTAGAAATGAATAGAAGATGGAGACTGGCCTGGACCACTTTTTAGAAATCTCATAGTGCTGTTGATGATCTTGAACTGCTTGCCTTTATGAGACTCTTATCATTTAAATACCAGTATTTACCCACGGATGCTCTATAGTTTTCAATCATAAACTCAGAAGAATCAAAATTATGTTTGACTAACATGTCAGTTGAAAGGCCCAGGGTAGATATAATTAAGCTAAGTGATGATATATACAAGGAGTCACTGTAAAATGCACAGTCAACAGTATGTATTTATTAGAACGTGAGCTCCTAGAGAACAGAAGCTATCTTTCTTCTCTATTTCTATCACCAGGGCTCTGCACATCTCATTGTTCAGTCATGTCCAACTCTTTGTGACCCCATATGGGGCTTTCTTGGCAGAGATACTGAAGTGGTTTTGCCATTTTCTCCTTCAGTGGATTAAGGCAAACAAAGGTTAAGTGACTTACTCAGGGTCACACAGCTAATCGGTGTCTAAAGCTGGATTTGTACTCAAGTCTTCCTGACTCCAGGCCCAGTGCTCTATCCACTGAGCCATCTAGCTGCCAAAAAAAATATTTTTTTTCATTTATTCATTTATGCATGACCAGAAAAGGAGGTGAACCAGCTATGTATTAAGAGTAAGAGGTAATGGTGTGCTCCCTCCTATATATCTTCCATACTTCCCTCCCACTTCACTATCAAACCATTCTGGCTTCTGTTTCACCATAACCACCACCATCATCATCACACCTGCTCAGTGTTATACCCTCCAGGTGGCAAGTGTAACTTTTCTCTGGGCTTTGATGAGCCTAAAGAACAATTCATGAAAAGGAACCAAATGACATCTAATGTTTTTTTTTTTAAATAACATCTGAAGGAAATCAGCATTCTCGAGCCAAAACCAGCAGGTTTGATACTGAACCATCTGGGCTCTAAGAAACTCTTCTGAAGCAAATTTGGAGCCTTTTTAGGGCCAAAGAGAGAAGAAAGGGAGAGAAACTTAAAATTTGACCTGGACAGGATGAAGAGAGATCTTTGCATGCTCTTCTTGTTCCTAGCCCAGATGAATGTGAACCAATACCATCCAGAAGAAATCTACCTGGTGGCAAGTCTAGCCTTTTATTGCTGTTCAGTTGTTTTTCAGTCATGTCTGTTTGTGATCCCATTTGGGGTTTTCTTGGCCAAGATATTGGAGTGGTTTGTCATTTCCTTCTCCAGCTCATTTTACAGATGAGGAAACTGAGGCAAACAGGATTAACTGACTTGCCCAGGATCACACAACTTGTGAATGGGTCTGAGGACAGATTTGAACTCAGGAAAATGAGTCCTACTAATTGTAAGCCTGGCACTTTATCCACTGTGCCACCTAGCTGCCCTAAGTCCACCCTAGTCCTTGGTCAAATTTCACTTTTTCCCTTCCTCACTACCATGTTTGTAAATTACACAACTTGTACCAAACTGTCCCTCTCTTAAAATCTCTTTCATTAAAAAAGTAGTGTATTATATACTGTATCCTTTTTTAAAAAAACTATTATTATCCTCACTTTACAGTTGAGGAAACTGAAACAGACAGGTTAAATGACTTGTCCAAGGTCACACAGCTAGTGGCTATGTCATATTTGAATTCAGGTCTTCCTAACTCCAGGCCCAACACTCTATCCACTGTACTGCCCAGTTGCCACTAGGTAGAGATATAATCCAGTCTGTCTTTAGGGTTTTTTAATGCACGAATTAAACCAGGTGTTAAATTGGTGGGTTGACAAGCTAAGCCTGAAACAGAGGAAAGAACTGAATATCCAATTAAATTTAACTGGATTCAAGAACAATAGAGCAAGGAGAATGAATTATACAAAAAGTGAGGACTCATCAAGGAATGCATCCTGTTGGGGCATTTTCCTTACCAAATGACACAATGCTGTGGAAGTGATCATTCTAGCTCTTGACTATAAAATGAAAATCTCATATTTAAAATGTGTTTTAATTTCATGAATCTGATCTGCTTAAAATAAACAAACAATGTAGAAGTTTTGAAGGAAAAAGAAAAAAGAAAAAAGTGATGAGATAGGAATAACCCAAGTGTGGCTCTGGTATTCACAAACTATTTCAGAACCAGAAAAAAAAGCCTCCGGGCTATTGTATTGATCTTCAGTGGAGGATTTATATGGCAGGATGGGTTGAACCAGGTTGGCCACCTGGTAAAAGGTGTACCTAATTCTCATGAACCAACAAATCCATGGAATTATCGATTTTCACAGATAGTTCAGGCATGTGTTTTTCTAACTATAGAAATACCTCTGACTAAATAAATGGCAACCCCTTATATGCATGCTTCTGGTCCTTCTCTGATTTCCCATCCCACTCCCCCAAACTAATTCTATACCTACTCCTCTTGTCTCAAGCCTATGGAGCTTCCTTTCTCAGATCTCAGCCCATGGATACGTGAATGCTCCATAAGTCTAGTCTAAGTCAGATGGGAGTGAGGTGAAGTGCCTTCAAAGTCGTCTTAGGTAAAGAATGAGGCTTTGATGCCACGGTTCACCGTTTCAAAGGAGCTTAGGTAGCAGGGGCGGGAGAAAACTCTCAGTAGGGGTCTACTGGCAACCAAACTTTCTTCTTTTTAGTATCAGCCATTAGCATCTAAGGGAAGTCCCAGATAGCTTTCCTAGAAGCCCAGTTCAGAATGAGGTCAGCATCTTCTTCACTGGCGCATAACTACTTTTGTTCTGTCCTCTATGACATGTGGTTCTTTGCTGATATGAGAACAATTTCTGCCACTCCATATGTATTTGCATAATTTTATCTGCTGAGCAGAATTCTTGGTTTTATAGCAGTATAATAATTTTTTAAAAAGTGAAAATTGACAGGCTTTTGGTATTATTTGCAGCTGGTCTATCACTTCCTCTTATTAAAAGCCTCAACTTAAAGTACTATGCAATTATCTTCTTTGACAGGACCACAGCTTATGTCTTACATCCGTTCATCATTTTCTTCTTCGTTTTTTTTAACACACATCTCCCTCCTTAGATAAATTACTGAACATAATCCTTTTATATTATTGAGTTTGTTCCTGCTCTGTACAAACTCAGAGTCTTCTATCCTACTGAAATCAAAGCAGTGAGATTTGGCTGATAGAATAGTCGCAGTACATGGTGCCATCAGTCCTTTGAGTAGTGGTTGGGGATTGACTGTGGTAAAATAAAGGAGAGTATCACCCCAGGGCTACGAAGGTAGTCTCTACATCTCTCTCTCTCTCAATTTATGCCCTCCTTTCTGTCTGGTGTCATTAATTTGATTAAAAGGTGAATAGAAGCCTTCATGGTTTTACAGAATGTAGAATTACTGAAGAAACTTCCTCTATTAATGGAAATTATGAGAGGAAGAAAATGGTACTTGAAGATCAAGAATGACATTAATTTTGTGTAAAAGCAATCTTATCTGGCAGATGGCAAGTGCTATTTTACTCCTAAACAATCTTCTGTGGGTTTGTGTCCAGTGAGTGTTAGAAATCTAAGAGCATTTTATTTTGGCGACGTTTCCCTAGCACTTGGACATTTAGCATCTAGATAAAAGATCAGTTGGAAGCAAAGTATGTTGGTGAAATTGAAGAATGTAGTAATGATTTCAGTGTGGATGAATCAATGGCCAATTAAATGATTATACCAAATCCACCCCTTTAAATTCTGACTTAAAATAATCAAATTTCCAGGACTTTGAAAGTAAGTGTTACATAAAATTAGGCTCTGTGTTAAGCTTTCTATGACCCACCCTGGTGGAAGAATAGGGAGTTTTGGTTAATCAAATATTCCAATACTTCTGCAATCTTTGATTTTGTCAGGGTTGAGCATTCTTTCTGCAGAAGCAGATCACAACTTCTCTACCACTTAGTAGATGATCTTTAAGAGTTTTTTTGCGGGGGGGAGGGAGGGAAGGAGCAGAAGAATTTCTATGGCTAAAATTCACCACCATTGTACGGCCAACCTAGAATTGAGTCTTTCTAGACTACTAAACAGCCTCCCTGGCTACTCTATACTATTTTTTTTTTTTTGCTGCTCATTCCTTTTCGCTCATTGATCAAGGTGGGGGAGTTGGAATACTCCATTCGACCTCCAAGGGGCTTTCCTAAAGTGTAGGTCTAACCATGTCACCCACACACATCCATGCACTAAACTCTAATGGCTCCCTATCACCTCCAGAATCAAATACAAACTCCTCTATTTAGCATTCAAAGCCCTTTATAATCTATCTGTGCCCCCCCCCCCCCAATTTCCCAATCGTCTCATACCACGTACTCTTTGTTTCAGTGACACTGACCTTTTTGGTGTTCCACAAACAAGAGACTTCCTTTCTTAGCTCTGAGCATTTTCTCTGGCTAACCTCTATGACCAGAATGTTTTTCCTCCTCTAGCCTTCTGCCTATTAGCTTCCTTGACTTCTAAAATCCCATCTTTTACAAGTAGCTTTTCTCAACCTCAATTCTAGTACCTTCCTTCTTTTAGTCATTTCCTGTTTGGGGAGGGGCACATCTTCAGCCGTCCTAAATCTGTATCTGGCCACTGGATCTAGACAGCTATGGAAGAAACAAGTAAGGCTGGTGACTTGCCCAATCCTCCCTCACTGTCATCCAGGCATCCCCTTCCTGATGTCATGGTCCTCTTCAAGAAGGAAGAACAAAAAGTAACCATCTGTCCTGTATAGCTTGTTTATATATATTTGTTTACTTTTTGTCTCCCCCATTATATTGTAGGCTTCTTGGGGGCACTATCTTTTACCTTTTTTTGTATCCTCTATGTTTAGCTCAGTGCCTTGACATATAATAGGTTCTTAATAAATGTTTATTGACTGACAAACTCTGGGCTTCATTAGGCAAGTCATAGAACCACAGGGTTAGATCTCTAAGAGATTTAACTTCAGACAGCATGCCTTAAAATACATACACACAAACACACACACACACACACACACACACACACACACACCCCTTGCAGTCTAAGCGTGACATTAATTTTTTTTTTAATACATTCTCTTTTTCTAAGTCGTTCTTACCATACCTTTTAATATATCATCATAGTGGCATGCTCTCATGTTGAAGGTCTGGTGGGTTTGCCCTATAAGAATGAATGACAAATTACAAGAGACTGATGCTACTGATGCAGGATCCCTTAGCTTGCTGATTCATGTTGTTTAGTTAAATTGCAATGCCCGGAAGATGAATAGAAGGAAAGCAAAATGCTGATGAGCAGCTATATCATGGAGGCACTGGACTTTACAAAGAATTCCTTCACTTTAATGTTAGATACCCCTGAGAACTTCTGGTCCAACCTCCTCAGTTTTACAGATGAATAAAGAGATCTTCAAGGGTTAAAGTGACTTGTCCAAGATGGCACAGGTAGTTAAGAGAAGATCCAAGATTCAAACTGAGATTCTCTGACACCAAATTCCTCATTCCTTCTACTGTACTATTTTCCAAAGGTACCTTCTAGCTGTGACACTCCATTATTTGATTTCCAATTTTTTTTTCAATTCAGCACCCATGAAAAAGGTTGGTCCTGTCCCAATTTTTTTTCCAACTAAAAATGTCTCTTACTACATCAGCAATTGCATAGTAAATATTCCTTATATGATAGATGTGTCTAACAACTAATTCATATTCAATACAAATCCTTTAGGCAGCTAGTGTGGAGTGTCAGATTTGGAATCAGGAAGTTCTGAGTTAAAATTAGACAACCAGACACTTGCTAGCTATGTGACCCTGAAACTCATCTATAAAATGAAGATAGTAGCACTTACCTCCCAGGATTGTTGTATGAGATAACATATGTAAAGCATTTTGTATATCCTAAAATATATAAATGCTCATTATTAATTTTTACATCTGAGTTTTTTTTAAACAAAACTCAATATTAACTTTCTTTGGAAGGAAAT
>JAQQSV010024023.1:0-10261 GCA_028646515.1 Pseudochirops corinnae
AAATGACAAACCACCCCAGAACAATTGGTGAGAAAACCCAGTGGACAACACTGGTGAAGTGCAGTCTCCAGGGTAAGGGAGAGTCACAGCAGCCTGACTAACAACAAAGTCCCAGACACAGAGCTAAGCCTGGGGGACAGAAAAAGAGGCAAAAGATAGTCCCTGACCTCAGGCAGCTCACTGTCAGGAGGGGAAACAACCTGCAGCTGTTTAGAAAGGGAGCCGTTTAGAGGATAAATAGGAAAGAGCTAACTCTGGGGTGAAGAGGGGCTGTGTAGAAGGGGAGATTTTAGCTGGGACTTCAAGGGAACCAAGAAAGTGAATGATCAGAGCAGAGGAGGGGGAGTGTGCTGGAATGGGGGAAGGCCAGACAAAATGCTGGGAGCTGAGAGCTGGAGGGGTTTGTGAGTGAAGCCTCCAGGAGGTCAGTGTCACTGGATGGAAAAATACAGGTGCAGGAGAAAGGTGCAAGAAGATTGGAAACAGAGGAGAGGGCTAAATTATACAGGGCTTTGGATATCAAGCAGAGAACTTTCTATTTGCTCCTGGAAGCAACAGGGAGCCACTGGAGTATCTTGAGTGGGAGAGGGGGGTGATATGGTCAGACCTGCACTTTAGGAAAATGACTTCGGGCTGGGCTGGACTGGACTGGGGAGAGACTTGAGGCAGGCTGCAGGTCTTTGTCTCCTCTGGAGTTTAGAGGAATAACTAAGATCTCTGGGGAATCCTCAATCTGATTCAGTCTGAGATACAGGCAGGTCTGGGATCAGATCCCCCACCTCAAAGGAAGGAGGAGTCTTGGCTTGGAGGCGTCTCTGTGGTATTGGGCAAGGGCTGAATTGCTGACCCCAGGCCACCTAACAAACCCCGGCAGGGTCTAGGGAGCTGCGGATATTTGGCCCTCCCCCAACCTCTCCCTCCCCCTCCCACTCCTGAGCTGGGAAGAGGCAGGGCAGGGTGGAGCCAAGTTTAAGGTGACCTGGCTGGGAAGGCCCAGGGGTAGACAGAAAGGAGATAAAGAGTGAGAGCTATGGAAGGGTGGAGGGCTCATTCCAGGGAGCAGGGACTCTGTGTCTTCATTCAAGCTTCTAGCCTGGAGGAGAAGACCTGGCAAAACCTGAAGTCTTGAGTCAGAGAAAGTAAGTAGGGGTCTCAATGCCCTACACCCACCCCCACTCTTGCTCCCAAACCCTGGTCTCCGAAAATATCTGCCCTCCCCGCTCCCCTTTGGTAGACAGCGCACCTCTGGAGCAGGAAATGAAGCATTGCTCAGAATCCTTTTTATCTCAGCTCTCCCCTCCCCAAGAATCCTTCTCCTTTCCTCCCAAGACAGAGTTCTCCAGGGCCCTGCCCCCAACCCCAGACTGGCAGGCTGCCTGGTAGAGATGGGGAAGTGCTCTCCATTTAGAATCATGAGCTGTGTGTCAATCCAGATTTCTAGGTCCCAATACTGGATTCTAGTCAGGGCTTTACATGTGTGATCTCTTTCATCCTCAAAACAACCCTTCCAGATAGGGGCTGTTATCCCCATTTGGTAGATGGGGAAGCTGAGGCTGAGGGGTGCAGTAACTTTCCCGGAGTCTTAGCTGGGACTTGTCAGAGGGAGGATTCTCTTGGGTCTATTTGACTCCAGGCTGTCTGCATATAGCCTGGACTGAAACTCAGTATTCCCTGTAAAATGAAGGGGCTGGACTTTGTGATCTCACTAAGCCCCTTTAAGGTTTCAAATATATGTGTCTTCCTGTGATCTGGTGATTAGAGGAGGGAAAAAAAACACCTCAGGGATGTTTAGAGTTGGAAAGATGTTAGAAAGTGGTCTTGGAATTCCCTACTGCTGTAAATTGGTGACCCAGCTGGATTCCTGGCTCTTGCTTAATGCCCCTGTGACCCTGGTACAGTCATTGACCTCTCTGAGCCTTGTTTCTCCAGGCCAAACGAAGGCCTGGAGCTCTGAGGATCCCTCTGGCTCTAGCCCAGGGTCCTTTGAGAGTTGGTTCCTTGAAAACTGGACTCCAGCCTGTGAAACCATCTCTGTCCCTACTTAGTTTCCTGGTTCCCAGCTACTTTCCTACCTTGGACAGTACCCCATAAGGGCTGAGCCCAGGCTCAATGGGGAGAATCCTTCAGACCCATTGTGGGCACCTGAATGAATCCCCATCCAACTACCAGCTTTCTCCCCTGCTCCAGTTTTCCAAGGCTAATTAGATTCCTGTGGGCTCTTTTTATTCTCCACTCCTCTGTGCTCTGCCCTTTGTCAGGGACAGGCTCAGGCCTCCTAATCATTCTCCCATCGAAGCTTCAGATTATCTGGGGAGAGTGAAAACTTCTCAGGAAGTTTTGGATTAACTGCCCTTCCTCCCCCACTCTGCCCCCCCATTACTGCTGTCAAGCAGCAACCAGTCCTTTCAGGAGTCTTTCCTATTTCCAAGCTCTGTGGGCCCTTCCTCCTGGCCACTGTGGGTCAGGGACACCCGAGCTCGCTCCTCCTCCCTTGCTTTGGGATCAATTGCTGTCAATCATCATCCTCGTTCTGTGTAAACCTATTTCCCAGGCACTTAGAGATAATGGGGTGCTTCCCTGTGACTTGCCATTGGGCAAGATTCTGGCACCAGTGAAGAGGTTACTCATTAAGAGGGTTAGGGGTGCTTGAGAGACCCCAAAATACCAACTCACCGGTCATCCTGAAAGAATTAGACTCACATCTTCTTTCAGCCAAAGAAAAACCAAGTTTATTGAAAGTTCATTAAAAGTTTGCCATAGGAGGTAGACTCTTAAGGAGCCCAGGTATCTGTGATGCTTGCATTGGGTAAGCAGGACAGAGTAAGTCTGTGCTAGGTCATTCTTTGGTGCTGTCACACTACATGGAGGGACAATGGGATTCTATATACAGAAAGGTTGTGGGAGGAATCTAGGGGTGGTTTAGAGGAGTAGTTTGGGGAGGGTCTTCAGGAGGAGTCAGATCAGGTCAGACTCCAGTCTTGAGTTTGGAGAGGGTCTTCAGGAGACAAGATGAGGTCAGACTCCAGTAATTAAGGGTGATTAAAGTTGGGAAGTTGCTGGAGACTACTTGGAGACCACAGACAATAGTGGGCCAGTCAAGTCCAAGGGAGGGAAACTGTTGGAAGGAAGGAGGGCTAAAGACTTGAGCAGAGGCACATCTTAAGGAGCATGACCTCAGGCAAATGCCTCCTAGTGGGAAGATTCAAGGAGAGCTCTAGGGGGCTCCCAGAGCTTGTGCCTCATCACTAGGACTTGAGTCCACCTCTCAGCCAGTGGGAGAGGGGAGAGTCTGGGAAGGGGGTTTGACTGCCTTAGGGTTTAAAACCCTGCTCCCTCCATATTGCATTGTCTCTACCTCATGATCAGTTATGGGGAAGATCCTCTTCTCCCTGGGAAGATCCTAAGAAATCTCTGCATGTTTAATTAAATTTTTGAATGGGGTACATTCATCCCAGACAAAATGAACAAATAGAAACTCCCTTCCTCCTCTCTCCCAGCACTGACCCTGTTTCAAAAACTGCTGCAAGAAGCCTTGTTGGCCTTAGCCAGAGTCTGACACATAGTAGTGACCTTTTTGTTGCAGTTTCAGAGGTTTTCAGTCATGTCTGACTCTTCCAGATCTTTTTGTGAACTACTTAGAAAAAATACTAGAGTGGATTGCCATCTTCTCCAACTCCTTTGTACAAATGAGGAAATTGAGGCAAACAGGGTTACATGACTTGTCCAGGGTCACACAGCTAGTAGCTGACTGCAGACTAGTCATTCTGTACAGTGTCACTAAAAGGTGTTTAATTCATGATTAATGATTGATTCCCCTGCTCAGTCTTATTAGCAGGGGGGTCATGGAAGTGAATGATCTTCAAGGTTGCTCCTTCATCTCAGAGCCCAGAAGCCTGGGTTTGGTGACCCCCTTTCTACCCAAGGTCAGTGTAACTTCTCAGTGCCCTGGAGGCAGGCCCTAGACTGTGCTCTATCCCCAGATTTTCTTGTCAACTTGGTGATTCCCAGGATATTCTCATTTCTGTGTGTGTATCTATGTATCTCTATCAGCCATTCTCAACCTGTGGGTTGTGACCCTTTTGGGGGTCGAATGGGGTCACACAAGACCATTAGAAAACACATATTTCCAATGGTCTTAGGAATTAAGACACTGCTCCTCTATCCATCTCCAGGCCCGTCCCCCCACATGCAGATATGCCCACATATGAGTATTAAAGGGTCACGGCATTAGGAAGGTTGAGAACCACTGATGTATATGGTTGGATGAATGTATTGTCTACCTTTTACTAAGTTCATTCATAGAAAGATAAACAAAATTAGTCTGAATGTGAGTGTCTATTTCTCTCAAAGCTTCAGAAACATCCATATAGAGATAAACATGGGAGCTCATTGTGAGAGAGTGAAGTCCATTGCAGACAGACTAAGCAGACTTTATATCTTCAGAGCAATTCTCTCTCACCCCTCCCTCCCATCCTGGCTCAGTATACCTGTATCAGCCAAAATTGTGGTCTTCATAATATTAACCATGATAGGAGAAAGGGATTTCTTAATTGAATAGGTTGTATGGAAAATAAGACAAGATATTTGATAAACCCTCAAGTGAAATTACCATGCTAAGATATCTTGTTTCCTTTACTATTAGCATGACATTACTCTGAACATGTCCATAAATTACCAAAATGAAAAAAAATCCTTCTCTTCAAGATAGTGGTGGTCCAAGGCATCCTGTCCTTAGTGGTCATCAACAGAGGAATGCTCTGGTCAACTTGATCTGGCCTTGCAGTGTTAACACCTGAAGGGGCATTTTGAGTCCTTCAGAGAGCAAAGCATGTCTATTATGGAAGAGCACTGCAAAGCATCATGCAAGATTAAGCTCAGAGTGGGCCACAGAGACTCTCATGATTGGCCAGTCCTGATTGGCCAGAAAGATCACTAAGGTTTCTGTCTTGGATTTTGGAGATCCCTCAGCCCATCAGGAATCTCGTATCTGTCCTTCTCTGGCCTCCTTCCTGATTCACTGACATCTTTCTGCTCCAGGACCAACACTTGTTGTTTCCACATCTCTCCCGTACCCACTAAAACCTGGGTTTGGCAGGTGAAAAGGGAAATAGTGGGACCTCCCAGGGGATGGCTGTCATTTGCTTAAACAGGTGAGAGACAAACTCCTAGATGTACAGGGGGATATGTCACATCCCAAAGGTCCTAGGGTTCCATCCCCAATTTTGCCATGGGGTCACAGTGACCAGACCCACATACCTCACCCACAGGTGGATGCAGAGCTCTGGGTCTGGCGTCATTGAAACTCTGCCTTGTCCCATCTGATCTGGGATCCCAAGCCCCTTCTTTCTCCTGGGTTTCTGTAGGAAGGTGGGGGAGGGGCATGAGGTCAAAGGGAAGGAGTTCTGGAGGGTAGCAAGTCATTCCTGCTCAGAGCAAGCTCACTTCTAGGCCTGACCCTCTGGGCTGACCTCCAGAGGAGGAATCCCTCCCCTGAGGGCAGAGCAGGGCCTTTGTAAGTGCACTGAGAACTCACCCACTGTTTTTCTTGGTAGGTCTGCTTGCACCCTGGGAAGAGAAGGCAAAGTCAGTGTCTCTCCCACCCTGAGGTTCTTCTTCTTCCCCAGGTCAGCTTGCTGAGCATCAAAGCCTATACCTAGGAGAGAGCCTAGAACTAGAGGGAATGGCCCCAGGCACCCAGAGACCCTCCTCCCAGGTGAGTGCAGTCCATCCACAGACCTAACCAGCCTCAGCAAACCTGGAATCCCAGAGAGCCAAGGAAGCTTACTCTTGCCAGATTCAGGTTGTCCTTGGCAGGACTGTCTGTAGAGCAGAAATTGTCCTGATTCTGCTCATGTCCTCCTGCCTCAGGCCACACAAGCCTTCCCAGGTCTCCCTGAGTCCTGCTCATTTCCTATTTCTTAGGTCATTTAGAAAGTGGCTCCTCTGTGCCCAGCACTGTGCTGACCTACTGGGGATGCAAAGGAAGGTTTACAGGATAACAGTCCCTGCCCTCAAAGAGCTCACAGTCCAGTGATGAGAGAACTTCTTGTGAGCTGGGTCCAAAGGAGCTCTCTACACTATGGATGGGAGGGGCCTTGAGAGGGAAGGCCCTGGCAGTGTCAGGGGCCTGGCAAAGCTTGTGGTCAGGTGAGATGTTACCTGAGATAGAAGGAAGCCAGGAGGCCTAGGTGAGGGGAAGGACATTCCAAGCAGGAGGGACAGCCAGCCACTGGGAAGGCCCAGGGTCAGGGGATGGAGGATCTTTGCCAAGGATCAGCCAGGAGGTCAGTGTCCCTGGGTCAGAGGAGAGAAGAGGACCAAGGTGTAAGGAGACTGGAAAGGGTTAAGGGGCTGGTCATATGGTGTCTTCTTAGTGCCAGGAACCATATAAATGTTATTTGATCTCATTCTGTCATGAGAATTGTCAGGGGTAGTTAGGGACATTCAGAAGGAGGGAGACCAGCTTACAGACAGAGTAAACTGTGATTCCTTTGTCAACTCAAGAGTGTGATACACTCCAGGAGTGGGTGATGGACATGTGTGTCTCACAGAGGCCATAGAGGTAGGATCCTTTGGGTAGGATCCCTGAGCCCCTGTAGTCAGGCTTACACAGACGTTTAGGGTAAGATCAGGTTAGAGGACAGAGAGAGGGAAAGGTCCAATTTTATGAAAAGGAAAAAAATGTGAATTTAGAAGTAGAGGTAGAAAGGTCTGGTACAAAGTTCTTTAGCTTAGCTCCTTAGGCTGGTGCAAAGAAAACCCTGTCTGCTTGCTTAGGCAGGTAGTTAATTAAGATTTCCTGGGCCCTTTGTGCCTTCTGAGGCAGAAAATCAGCAGAATGAGCCAATCCTATGAGTTTTCTCCAAGAGGTTGGGGAAAGGGAGGTCCTGAAGGAGCCATTCTGTACATTGGTATAAGAACAGCCAGTAAAGCATCCAGTGGACACAGTCGTATTTCCTCAGAAATTCACTTCGGAAAACCACGATCCATTTGCTCTGTTAAAGACTCAGGAATGAAAACTGGATGTGAGTGTCAAAGGTGTGAGTGCTTCCTAGAGTGAAAGGAAGGAACAGATGGGGAAGGGGCTACATCAGGATGGCCACAAAGCATCAGTCAGGGGATAAGGGTTGGGCCCGTTGGGATGTCTCCCCAGTCAGGAGAGCAGGGCCTCTGGGTCAGCACCAGAGGGCTGAATGAAGCAGGATCATAGCATGAAGGTGCCATCAAAGTCTGCTTCTTGTTCTGTGAAGCCTCGTCAGTTAGAGCACAGGTAGGCCATGTGACCTCTCAGGTGCCAGGTAGGTCTGAGCCAGGAGGTCAAGAAAGCATAGCACTGGATTTCTTTTTTTTTTTTTGGCAGGGAGGGAGGTAGGGCAGTTGGGGTTAAGTGACTTGTCCAAGGTCACATAGCTATTTATTGTGTGAAATGTCTGAAGTCTTATTTGAACTCAAGTCCTCCTGTCTCCAGAGCTGGTGCTCTATTCACTGCACCACCTAGCTGCCTCTGGACTTCTTAAGAGACAGTTATCTCAACTTAAAGGGGTGGTTGTACTAACCAGTGGGAGGAAGAGTTCAAGGCAGAGCTTGCCTGGAAAGGCAGGACATGTGCAAAGCAGAAGAGGCCCCATGGACCTCAATGGGCCAAGCTCTTTCAGGAAGCATCCAAGAGGTCCTCTCTTCCTTAACCCTAAGCCCCTGGATCATTCTCTTTCTCCCTTCAGCACTGGAAACTCAGGACCCTTTCTCTTAGCCTCTTTCCTGGTCTCCATCAGCTGCAATGCCATGGCCATGGGAATGACCTGTCTTCTGTCTTGATCTTCTCCTAGTCCACCAACTTGAAACCCAAGGCTCAAATTCTACCTGAGCTGAAATGTGAAAGATGTAAAAGACTGCCTCACCTTGAGGGCACCTCCTTCCTCATCTGTCCATCCACTCTCATTCTCCCTACTTGATTTTGTTTTTGGACTCAGATCCTTCTTTTTTTTCTGGAGTGGGGAAGGTAAGGCAATTGGGGTTAAGTGATTTACCGAAGGTCATATAGCTAGTAAGTGTGTCAGGTGTCTGAGGGCAGATTTGAACTCAGGTCCACCTGACTCCAGGGCCACTGCTCTATTCACTAGGCAATCTACCTGCCCCTGCTTCTCCTTCCAAGTAGAAAAATGGCCACAGTAAAACTTTGTCAGCAGACTAACTCAAAGGACTGGGTCCAGTATTGACATTTCGGTCACAAATGTAACTGCTTTTGTCCTAAACTAAATTATTATATGGTCTCATTCAATGTCACATGTGTTCACCTCTCAGGATGCTTATGATGTTTAACACTTTGTAGGTGTATTATACCTTAATTAAAGACTAGGTATAAAAAAGTTATAAATAAAACATAAAATAAAATTTGAAAAAAGGCATCAAAATGTTTTAAAGATAAGAATTAAGAACATCATTAGATCACAGCGACTCTATCCTGGTTATCTGAATGCAGTCAGTCTAGGGTGTTAAAACAAGAAATGGACAATGTGATTTTCTAGTTAAGAAAATTCTGAAATACTTTCAGCTGAATTGATTTTATTTAACGTAAAGTAAGTTTATATTATATATTGTTGTGTATCTCATCTATTTTTATTAATTTCATGATTAACTAATTTCTTGTTAATTTGAAAAGAATTGTTCCATGTAAAAAATATATTGTAATTTCTTTAATTTATAAAATTATAAGTTAGAATTCATTCTAAATTTTCCTTATCTGGGCAGGCCTTTTAAGACTCAGCAGGTAGATTTGAACAAGGGCATAACATCTTGCTGTCCTAGGAAAGAACTTGCCTGTAGACAGTAATGACATGGTGGGTACATGTTTAGACAATCAGTCTCAACAGGCCCCAACCTTGATTCAAAATGGGACCATTTCCTTGAATAAAGTTGATATTGTCAGCTCTTGGAATGCAGAAAATTGAGAATGGCTGCACTCCCCAGGGTCTGAGGGCCTCACTATGACAATTCACCAAGCGTTGATTATGGGCCCATCACTGTGCTAAGTGGTTGGGGAGCCAACCAAGGTGAGCAGCTCCTCCCCTCAAGGAGCTGGCTTTCCAGTGGCTTTAGTCAAGTCAATAAGTCAATGAGCTTTCACTAAGCATCTGGTGTGATCCAAGCAACTCATAGGCTTTTGGCATTCCAAGAATGGAAAAAGAAAATTGTAAATAATTACAATCATACATACTTACAGAATCAGAAGCGAGGAGGTACAAGCGATAGGTTTCTGCAACTGGATTCAGGTGCAGGGAACCTGAGTTCCCATTTGACCTTAAAAACTTCCTTGAGGTTTGATTTTCACTACTGAAAAATGGTGGCAGTAGGACCTACATGACAGAATTAGTGGGAGGATCAGATGAGATACTGTTCATAAAGTGCTTGTGCCTGGCACATAGTAGGCCCACTGTATAAGATGAATATCAGGAAATCAGAAGGAGAAAGTGGACCAAGAATGGCTTCTTGTAGAAAATGAGGTTTCAAAACTGCTAAATGAGGAACAGAGGCAGGTTAGGGTGGGGACCAAGAAAAGACCATCAGATTTGGCTATTAAAGAATCAATGCTAAATTGGGAGAGAGTCCTTACAGGAAAGGAAAGATCAAAGTCAAGTTGTAAAGGGTTAAAGATTGAGGGACTTGACAGCAAGGTGGCGCAGTGGGAGAGCGATAGGCTTAGAATTAGGAAGACTCATTTGCATGAGTTCAAATCAACCATCAACTGCTGTAGTGACAGTGGAATAGTCATACTATCAACAGGAAGTATAAATATACTGGCATAATTCTGAATTGCTAAATATAACAGACTCCCCATGTAGAAGACAGAAGCAAAACATTCGTCCAGATACCTGAAAGCCAAATACCAACACCAGAAAACTGAATCCATCATAGCAACAAAAAGTTAACATTCCTTATCAGTGAAGGAACCAACACCATCCCAAAGCCTTCCCACAAACAAGCACTCAGTACCAACTGTCTACTTGCCTGAGCCTTCCCTGGCCCTCACCCCTAAATGTTCTGACTTCCAGCTTTGGATGGTTCTGCTCCACCTGTTCAGCAAGCTCTTCCCACCACAGGATCCTTGTGCTTACATTTGCCTATTAAGGGGCTGGGAAGCTCTTCAAATTCCCTTAGGTCTTTCAAGAGCAATGGAAGCTCTTCAAATTACTGTTGCTGTTACAGCCACTTGCTGAGAAAAACTCACACGGGATCCAGAAGAGTCAGACGCCACTGAGGCAAG
>JAQQSV010024024.1:0-10261 GCA_028646515.1 Pseudochirops corinnae
TCTATTTTTTAAGGTGTTATTTTCTTCAGTCAGGTTGTTGATTCTCTTTTCATGATTTTTTTGTGTCATTCTCATTTCTCTTCCCAACTTTTCCTCCACTTCTCTTATTTGGTTTTCAAAATCCTTCTTAAGCTCTTCTATGGCCTGTAACCAATTCATATTTTTCTTGGAAGCTTTTGGTGTGGGAATTCTGACTATGTTGTCTTTTTCCTATTCCATGCTTTGATCCTTTTGTCCCCAAAAAAGGAATCTAAAGTTGGATTGCTGTGCTTGCTTTGCTTCCCTTGCCTGCTCATGTTGCCAGTCAATTAATCTGACTTTTGAGCTCTTTGCCACAGTAGAACTCTACTTCCAGAGGGGAGAGCTTTGTCCCAAATTGCTGGGGTTTTCACAGCTGCTGGAGCTATTAGGAGGCTTCCATCACTACAGCCCCCACCAGCTTTGGCTCACTGGTGATGCACCTCAGGACCATCATCCAAGATCAAGATCCTGATCCAGGCAGGTTAAAGCAAGAGCACTTAGCCTCTGAATGATTGCTTGGCCCTCCTGCTATCTGCAGGCCAGGAGCTCTGAAGCAGCCACGTGAAGGCAGCTGCATGGCTGCCGCTTCCTTTGCTTCTGGCTCTGGGGGCAGAGGGCCAGACTTGCTCCTCTGTCTCCCCCAAATTCAGTTGAGTTTCACTGACCTTTCACTTTGTCTTTGGCATTTGTGGGTTGATAATTCTGGAAACCACCACAGCTGCTGGTGATCCAGTCTCCCAAATGCTTCAGCTGGGCTGTTTGGACCACCCTGGGGTTAAAAGCACGGGGTTCATGCGGGGCTGGTCTTGGCTTCCAGGGAGCTGTGATGATCCCTTCCTGTCTGCCTTCCTGGCTGCCTTCAGCAGTAGCTTTGTTTCTCTGTCACTTTGTGGGTTCTGGAGCTCGAAAATTTGTTTAGAGCCATATTTTATAGGTATTTCAGGTGGTTATGGGGGGTGCCACGGATTTTTCCTGCTTCTTTGCAGCCATCTTGACTCTGCCTCCCTCTTTAGTTCTTTTTTTCTATGGTATAATACTTGTTCAATGTTTTATGACCTGTCTTCTAAATTTTACTCATGTTTTTCCTTCTCTATTAGCTTTTTTGCTGATCTGCTTGGGAGTTAGCCTCATATGCATCTATTCTCTCTCAGATTTTTTTTTTTTTGCCTTTTAGTCTTTTTCTCATATTCCCAGTAACTTGCTTCTCCCTTCCTTATTCTTGGTACCTCTCTCTTTAGCTTTTGTAAATACATCTTCCTCCTCTCCCCCACCATATCTACCATCTTTAGCCTCTTGGAATTAAGTGCTTTCAGGACCCAGCTACCTTTTTGTCCAAAGTAAAGTCCTTGGAGAGGACAAACTTCAGCTGGGTTTAGAATGCTCTGATTCTCAGTGCACCTTCCTCTCCAATTGGATCTGCTGTATCTCAACTTTAATCATTCTTAAATCATCCATTTCCCTTTCTCCCCTCTCTCCACTTCTCCAGTTATATTTCCTTTCCTTCATCCAGCTGTGTAGAATGTGTCTTTAATCTCTTGTAGAATAACAGATGTTTTAGCTTGAGTCACTGCTGTGGAGGACCAGGAAATGGTAGGAAAACAATTACACTCATACCTTGCCATTCACATGATTTCTAAGTTTCCTTTTTTAAAAAAGTTTTCCTGATACAACCTAAATTCACACATCATAGCATATTCTTTGATGACAGGGCCTGGGTCTTATTTTGTCTTTGTATACCCAGCACCTAACACAATACACTGACAAAAATAAGTACTGAATAAATGTTTGTTATGGAATTGAATTAATTTAAAGTTGTTTTGTTTGTTTATTTTCATTTCTTAGACCAGTTTGGGGAAGACAAGTGCAGTATTGGCATGCTAATATTTGGAAGGAATCAGTTTCTCTCTTCTATAGGAATGAAAATAAAATACATAAGCCCTAGGTGTTTCTTAGTCTAATTATATTAAACTTAAGCATTCCTCTATATAAATACATTAGCTTTACAGAAAGTCATCCAAGACCAATAAAGTTCCATAAATATCACATTTATCTTCAATACTCCAGTTAAATGCCATCCAAGTAGCCCAAGATTTGCAGACAGGACTATAGAGGCTTATAAAAGACGCACCTAAAATTTTTGTTTGTGGTTCCTGAGCTGACATTTCTACCAGGGATAAGGTAATTACAGCCATAACACTATGATAGCTGGTAATACTTCCCGTTAACAATTATTACAGCTATTCCTTTCCACATCATGACTTTTCCCATCATTGTTTCAACATATCACAGGGGCAGCATAAGAAACTACATGAGAATTTTGGGAGGTTTTGCATAAGGCCCAGATGACTTATATAGGCTAACAGATGACTAAAAAGTTTAGAAATTCAGAAATACATAAATATTTGTATAGCACTGTATAATATCAATATATTTTATCTTTTAATACCATAATGATTTCAATTTCTTCTCTGGTACATAGGGAGGGTCAAAACATTGCATGCAGATTTTCCAGACTGCAGGGGCACTGTTCCCCTAACCCCCTAGAAGTGGAAGGGGTAACTTTAAATAGAGATTCAGAATTCCTAGTTTCCTCTCAACTATTTGAAGAGTCCACTGGAACAATTCTCTTTCTTCCCCACCAACAGATCACTCTAAACGGTACTTAGTCACCTCAAGCTATCATTTCTAGTCCTGAGATATTAAAATGCTATTCCTATTCAATAGAAAAAATATAGCAATGGGCAATTCCATGCTTATTTTTTAAAATTATGTTTCACCTCTCATCTTAAGGAAGTACAAGGCTCTCTGTTTCTCTGGAGATGAGTGATCCATGTCCCAGTTCTACTTTTTTTTTTTCTTGAAAGCTGTGCCATCATGTTCATCTAAGTGCTTTGGTTAATACAGATTTTATTGGAATTAATTATCTCTTGATTTCCCACCTACTAGAGACCTACCTATGATGTGGGCTGGTTATATTTCCCTGAGTCCCAGTTACATGATTGTGGCAAAACCCACTTGGCTTCCCCTAGGAATAAACAAGTCATGCTTATTTATATAGAGAATTTTACTGCTTGGATGAACTCAATAACAAGAAGAGAACAATCTAACTGTGCTTATATCTATACCATAAAACATCGACATCATGACTAAGTGCCCACAGTTTCCCCTGACCTAGACCCAGGCTGCCATGAAACAGTAGCTCAGAACCTAGTCGCTCTAAAAAGGTTCAGTTCAGTTATTTCAGCCTTCCCAAATATACATTCTGTGAGTAGGCAACAGACTACAGGAAAATGATAATAACAACAATAACAACTAGTATTTATTATAGTACTTCAGGGTTTGCCAAGTGCTTTACAAATATCTCATTTTATCCTCACAACAACATGGTAAGGTAGGTGGTGCTTTATTATTCCCATTTTACAGGGAAACTGAGGCAGACAGAGGTTAAGGAACTTGCTTAGCATCACTTGACTAGGAAATGTCTGAGGTCAGATTTAAGCTCAAGGCTTTCTGATACCAGGTCCAGCATTTTATCCACTGTGCCACCAGGCTGTCAACACAATCCCCAAGTGATAATTCAACTCCTATCTCCAGTGGGATCAATCTTAGATGAAGTCTATATCTGGGCCTTGGTTCCATCTTGTGTTCTGAGTCAGGGACTAGGGACTAGCTTTCAGATCAAAGCTCCGAAATTGGTACTTTTCCATTTGGTATTGCTGGCTGGGAGCTTTAATTGCTGTAACTAGTTATTCAATTTATGATATGTAGCATCCCCTATATTCTTTTGTTCTCATCTATTTTTGATCTTTATGGGCTGGGACTATCTAATACACAGAACTGTAATCTTCAGGCAGGTTTAGCTATCTGACTCCTGTTACATGCAGATACTAATTATTACAACTCATTAAGCTAAGTTACGATTTCATTTAACTTTCCATTTCTGTCACTTCTTTATCTTCTTCTTTGAGCCTTCTTTTCACTTTCTTCTTTTCCCCTAATTATTTCTCTGCCTTCCCAGCTTTCATTGATTAATCTAAAATGTTACCACTGTATTTTATTCCGAGATGTGATTGAATTGTTTGGTAAAAAAAGATTATGTATTTCATATGTATAATGACCTTACTATTGGTTTTGAATATAGTTATAGTTGTTATTGTTCAGTCATTTCAGTCATGTCCAATTCTTCATGACCCTATTTGGGGTTTTCTTGGCAAAGATACTAGAGTGATTTGCCATTTCCTTCTCTAGCTCATTTTACAGATGAGGAAACTGAGGCAAATGGGTTAAATAACTTGCCCAGAGTCAGTGTCTAAGCCAGAGTTGGTGACTCCAGACTCAGTACTCTATCCACTGCACCACCTTGCTGCCCTAAATTGCAATAATTATCTTATGGGAATAAAAGGCCATTGCAGCTCATTGAGTCAATTTATGTCAGATAATGCATAAATTTGTATGGTGAGCCAAGAGAGCAGGTACTTACAAAAAAGTATATGAAACTGATTTTTAGTTAGGTTCCAAGAACATAAAAATACTGTATTAATTTTTCACAAATCTAATGAAACACCTATTTGTTTTTATCTAATCTGGCCAAATTCCCAGAGATTGCTGCTTCATCACCAATTAATATAAATCTGTAGATGAGTCCTTCTGAGAATTCACTTCCAGGACAATCTTTATTGCTAAAGATTCTAATGGTAGCTAACAAAAGCTGATAGAAGTAGCCCTCCTACCTTTGCCTCCAAAAAGGTTCAGAGCAGCAAAAATCACTTTATTTCTGTGTAGAAATTGGATCAAAGTTGAATGGCAACCTCGTTACACCTGTCCCTTTATAGAGCACCACCACACTAAGGGAAACAGTTCATAACTGGAGAGTTGTGAACCTGGAGAAACAGAATTTGACCAAGTTTTGCCAAGAACATGTATATTTAATATTTAGCTATTTTCAAGATATGAGAAAACTATTTTTAAATTCAGAGATTCATAAACTCATATCATATTAGTAATGGAAAGGACCTTGAGGTTCATCCAGTCCAAGTGTCCATTTTATAGATAAAGACACTGAGATGCAGAGAAGTGATTTGCCCAACAATACACAGCTGTGTAGATAGTGCAGTAAGCAAAGTACCAGGCTTGGTATCAAGAAGACATAAGTTCAAATCCATTAGACACTTGAAAGCTGTGTCTCGCCTATGGGCAAAGGCCTTGATCATGCTCAGCTTCAGTTTCTGTATCTGTAAAATGAAGAGGTTGGACTTGATGGTCTTTAATGCCTATGACCTTGCTCTCCTACTTCCCAAACCTATGCTTTACTCAGTCAATTACAATGACTAGAGGCTATAACGAGAACAATATTTTTAGCATGAAAATGGAATACAAATAGAGTTTAAAATGTAATGCATGGCAATTACTTTACAACAAAGTCATGAATGGATTTTAAAATCTTATTTATTAACTGTCAACCTAAACTGAAACCATGGAAGATTATACTTTCTACATAGAAAAAAGGAGTGACATCACAAGAGTAATATTGCAAGATTATCTTTTTGACCTCTTCCCCATTAAGAAAGACTGCAAATGTCACAGAGAATGGAATCTAGTAAGTTGAACAACTGTTTCACATACCACACGTCCATGGGATCATAGATTTCAGTGCTAAAAGGGACCCATCCCTCTCATTTTTCACAAGAGACTGATCCTGATAAGTTATAGATTATATGACTTATACGATTTAATCCAGCTCACAAGGGTAGATTTAGATAAATCTGGATTTGAATACAGGTCTTTTGACTCCAAATCCAGTATTCTTTCCATTAGCAAGCCCAAGAGTGCTCTGTTGATAATCAGCTTCAAGGGATATGGTTCTGGTAGGTTGTTCTAACACTTAATGTGTTAGTCTTGGAAATAGCCTAAAGTCTCAGCACCATTATGGAGCAACAACCCAAGGACTAGATTCCTTTGTATTCAGAGGCCTTGAACTGTGAAGACCTTTTCCTTAACAAGTTTATCTATCTATAAAGTAGCATTCACCATAGCTCACTTTGTGCTGGCTCATACAGAAAAATAATACTGTGCAAAAGGCCTCATCTTTTTCTTTTCTTTTCTTCTGGCAAAATTCCCATTGCCATTTTCCCATGTAAGGAGTATATTATGCGAGAGGGTAGCATAGGCAACTGGAAAAAAAATGTCTTATAGGTGTTATTTATTTGAAGATGGTTTATTGGTGCTATTTGCTTGCAAATTACTTAATGGTTGGTGATTATTTTTGAAAAAAATGTACAAAAAGTCCACTTCTTCAAAATGATTTACTATAAACACATATGGCTACCCAAATCCCTGCCTCTCCCTCATAGCGTAACTCTCCCTGTAGACTTAATAATTCATTTAAAAAATAAATGGTGCAATCATCTTTGCTGACAGGGAACTTTGAGGGAGGTGCCCATTGCTTAAAGCCTTATCCAAACACTGATTTAATATCCAATTCAGATCATTCCCACCCAACTCAGGAAAATCCAATTTGAACTGAACAAATATCTCACGAGCAGGAGAAAAACTATCTCGAGCTAATCAGCATTCACAGAGTATGTAATTTAAAGAGTGATGTTTCATATGGGAAAGAGCATGTTTTCAATTTGAAGGTAATTGAAAAAAAATTTTCTTAGCTGCTAAAATGAAATATGCCCATTGTGGTCCTACACTTTAATGGACGCATCACAGAAATTGCAGAAAACATGCAACTACCCTTTCTGTTGGCCCTGTGATTTTCAGGAAGACTTCCTAAGATGTGAATGCTTCACATTCACACAGCTGAAACTTCAAAAGTCACAATTAGATTCTGCTCTGATTTCATTTTAATTAGTCTGCTCAATAAGTATTAGTTAAACAGCTCCAGTGTGCAAGGCAGCCTGGCTTGGCAAACAGAGAGTAAGAGTCAGGAAGGCTTGGGTTTAAGTCTTACTTCTGAAGAATACTGGTTGTGTGATCTTGGGACAATTACCTCATCTTGAATGTCCTGAACAACTCCTCTTAGACTTTAAGTTACAAAGTAGGTACTTTGCAGGTTCTTCATTGGTAGAGACATTTTCCTCACTGGGAGTTCTCTATACACTGAGTTGCTTTGACTCTATCCTAGAGCTGGTAGGATATGTTACCCCTCAGATTTCTAGGATGCCCAGAGGGTCTTGGATGTTTCTTCCCTCCTGCTGTTAGCTCAACCGCTCCTTAATTGTGTTCTCCCATACTTAGCCAGTGACTATCTAGTCCCAAGATCCTTCTAAATACTTTATACTGATTGGCTTTTTAAAATTCAATTTTATATTTGCAGTTCTGAATTTTCCTCCTTCTTTTACCCTCCCCCAACTATTGAGAAGAAAAGAAAAACAAAATTATAAATATTTATGTTATTGAAAACAAATTCCTTTTTTAGCTGTGTCAAAAAAAAAGGGGGGGGGGGGACAGCTAGGTGGCACAGTGAATAGAGCACTAGCCCTGGAGTCAGGAGGACTTGAGTTCAAATCCAGTCTCAGACACTTAACACTTACTAGTAGTTGTGTGAGCTTGGGCAAGTCACTTAATCCCAACTGCCTTGCCTTCCCCCTTCCAAAAAGCCAAAAAAAAGAGAGAAGAAAAAATGCAACATCTGCACTCTGACTCCATCAGTAATCTATCTGCAGGTGGATAGCATGTTTCATCATGAGTCCTCTGGAACTGACGTTAGCTTCTTAATTTTTTTAAAATTTATTGTATTTTTAATTTATGGAATAAAATGAGCATTTCAATAACACAGTATAATAAAAATTTATTGCACATGAAACTGCAAATCTAGTATTGCAACTTGCTATTTTAAATATATAATAAAGTTATTGTGTAAATTTTTTTCTTTTTTCTCCCCCCCACCCTAGAGATGGCTACCATCAGACACAAACATGTGTGTGTTTGTGCATATATATACATATATGTATATACATGTATACACATGTGTGTAAAATTACTTTATTCATACTTCTATTTATCATTTCTTTCTCTAGCATCTTCTCTCACATGCCCTTTGTAGTTAAATATTAGCTTTTACAAAGGAATATTTGTTTCAAATATAAAGCAAGAACAAAATTACAAGGATCCCCCCTAACAATTAGGAGTACACTCTCTCCTATCCCACTCTAAAGGTAGAGTGGTCTCACTTTTAGTGTACTTTCTATATAACCTTAACATCACCAAGTTTCTTTCCAAATGTGACATCATTTCTAGATAGGTTCTTATCTCCAGATCATCTTATCACTAGACTGAGTGCTCTTTGGGGCATTGATGCATAGATGCCTGCAAAACCCTGATGCAGGAGCAATGGAACAACACTCTACTTTCACCTAAAATGGAAAAACAAAACAAAACAAAACAATGTAGGCATCAGGCACAAAACTCAGGCTTGTAATCACTGGGTAACATGGCTTCAGATGGGACAAAGCTCAAGGACTCTTCCCTTATAGTATAATCCCTCACTGGATACTATTAGCAAAGGAGTCAAAGAAATCCACCAAGACTGAGCAGATGATGGCAGACTCTAGTTGTTAGTCTTTTTTGAATACTTCCATCAAAAAGCATCCTACATATCACATGATTAACTGACCAGTTATAGAATGTCTGTGCACATTCCACAACCTCTCCTAGACCACATGGAACTCTCCTCAAAAGGATTTAGGACCAGGGGTTGATTGGAAGCCACCCCTTTACCCTAGGATGAAGATCAAAATCTACTTGGCTCGGTACCTGCAAACTGGCAGTGGGTCCCTGTGTATTGAAATATTTCATCCTCTCTTTTTTCCAGTAGACATACCCCCTCTGCTCTAGACCCATACTCATAGATCAGATTTTATCACTGAATAATTTTTAAAGATTTTTAAAAATAGCTTCTGCTCCCAGGAAAATTGAATCCCTATAATAATCCAAGACCATATGATATTCTCACCACATGGGGAATCTGGAGTAGACTAGAAGTTATTTCTTCACCATTAGGTTAGATACCAACTATCCTTTTTTAAATTTATGAAATAAAACAAGCATTTCCCTAACATAGTATAATAAAAAAGATGATTGTTCATGGAACTGTTAATCTATTACACACAACTTGCTATTCCTTTCAAATATGCAACAAAATTATCTTGTAAATTTCTTTTTTTTCTTCCCTCTCTCTCACCGTAGAGATGGCTACCATTAGACATAAATAGGTATATATATGTGTATATATATATATAAAATATATATGTGTGTATATATATATATATATAATTATTCTATACATACTTCTATTTATCAGTCCTTTCTCTGGATTGTAGATAGCATCTTTCTTCATATGTCCTTTATATGGTTAATTTGTATATTTACGATATTAAAAATATTCACTCAAAGTCATTCTTAAAACAGTATTGGTGTTACTGTATACAATGTTCTTTTGGATATACTCATTTCGCTCTTCATTATTTCATGCAAGTCTTTCCATACTTTCACTAAAATCATTGAGCTCATCATTTCTTATACCACAGTAATATTCAACCACAATCATATGCCACAACTTCCTCAGCCACTCCCTAGTTGACTGGCATTCCTGGAGTTTCCAATTTTTTGCCACCACAAAGAGAGCTGATGTGAACATTCTAAAACGTAGAAGTTCTTTTCCTTTTTTTTAATCGTCTTTGGAAATAGTGTAGTGGTATTGCTAGTTCCAAGGGTATAATTACAGATTGCTCTCCAAAACGGTTGGATCAGTTCACAATTCCACTAACAATGAATTAGTATCCCAATTTTTCCACATCTTCTCCAACGTTTCTCACTTTCCCCTTTTAACATTTTAGGCAATCTAGTAGGTATAAAATGATATCTCAAAGTTGTTTTAATCTGCATTTCATTAACTAATAACAATTTAGAGCATTTTTATTTGACTATAAATTCTTTTGATTTCTTCATTTAAAAAACTGCCTTTTCATATCCTTTGATCATTTATCAATTGGGGAATAACTCATATTCTTAGATGTTTGATAAAATTCTTTATATGTGTTAAATACGAGATCTTTATTTGATAAACTAGAAAAAAATTCCCCAATTTTCTGCTTTCTTTCTGATCTTGGATATATTCATTTTATTTGTACAAAACCTTTTTAATTTAATATAGGTTAAGTATTGATATTGCTTCATTGTCTATGGTGCCTTTTATCAAAAATGTTTAATCATGTTAAACATTTAATTAGTGTAA
>JAQQSV010024025.1:0-10260 GCA_028646515.1 Pseudochirops corinnae
GCATATTGTGAGAGTCTGATTACATGTCCCTTCTTCTTATCCTGCCCCCCCCATCCACTCTCTACCCTGTCCTCTACAGAAGTGTGAACTTTCATCAGCCCTCCCCCCCACCCTGCCCTCCCCTCCATCATCCCACCTCTCATCCCCCTTCCCCCATGATAACCAAATTTAACTCTTGTCTAGTCAAGATCATTGCTTTTCTTATTCCCCCAAAGTGATTGGGTATTGACCTATCTAAGGGTTGTCTCCTCTTTCCAAAACTCCTGAAGGAATTAAACTATTGATCAGTGGAAGGAAG
Organism: Pseudochirops corinnae; assembly: GCA_028646515.1. NCBI lineage: Eukaryota > Metazoa > Chordata > Mammalia > Diprotodontia > Pseudocheiridae > Pseudochirops > Pseudochirops corinnae. The sequence goes on from JAQQSV010024025.1 coordinate 299, forward strand.
TCCCTCTGATTAATTCTGGCCACTCAAGACTACCTAGGGGTTCAGCAGAAACCCTGGAGGGAGTAGTCAAAGGAGAACGAGCCATAGGAGTATAAAGGGATCAGTTCAATGTCTCTTGAGTTTTTTTATTACAACAAGTCAAGGCTTCTTTTATTTTTTGTATTGATTGTCTAGACTTAAGAATGTTATGGAGAAAATGCTAACACTACAGATTAAGCTTAAAAGTGTGTCAGCACAGTTTGGTTGTTTCTCCTCCCAGAGAATTGGTTGCTAAACATATACCAGCATACCTTTGGATAAGTAATTTTGGAAGTAGTTTGTTTCACTGGAAATTCTGAAAGATTAAGTGATTATTGTTCTTTCAGATGAAGTAGAATGTCAACTCTAAACTGTGTTTTATCATTTTGTTACACTTAATTTGTTTAAGATTCCTATAAATGTTACTCCAGATTTTCTTGGAGAAGAAAGCTTGGAGGGACTGTTTCAGTTTTGACATTCCTCTCTAAGCTAAAAATGTTTATGTTTAAAATAACACTAAATTTTAAAAAGTATTCCCAGTAGCCTTTTATCTAAAATGCAGAATACATTATATATCCATATGCATATTTTTTTTGACAGCAAGAAAGCTCATGTGATAGACCTTTCTGGCTTTAAAAAAAATGTTAATGAATTGATTGTTTTTGGTGTAGCAAAACACAGTTTGAAAGTTTAGTGAAAATTTCTGAAATAAGTTAAGAAGAGTTAAGAAACACTTAGTAAGCCTTACAGTGCTTTATAAAAGTCAATTATTATTATTAAATTGACATTAGGATGAAGAGTTGGTAAAGGTTTCCTATATGACATGAACAAAATTACCCAATACATTGTTTTCCTTATAAATCACATTTATAACAAATTGTTATAGCCCAATCTAATAGTTCTTGTGTTGTCCTATGCTGTTTCTTGATTATCAAGGAAATGGCCATTTGGCTTCTAGTGGTACCAGTGATTAGGTAGGTATGTTGGTCAATAATGAAATTTGTTTCACCTATATTGCATTGTAAGCTGTCCTTACTCAAAACTATCATAATGATCAATTTGAACCAGTAAGTGAAGATAGCATAGTTCCTTCATACTCTGAGTGCCACAAGAAGGCAAGCTACCTGGGAACAAATCAGAAATACCAATACCATACCTGATAGAAAGGCTTCAGCATAGATGATGCTAAATAGCACAATGGGTGAGCCATATATGTGCATAAATACTTTCATTATGACCTGGTACTATTTCATAAAAAAGTTGGAAACAGGTCTTACCAATAATAGGCAAGGACTCCATATTGGTTTTTGCTTTTTTGTTTTTATCAATAATATCCTCAGTCACACATCACATAATATATTGTTGAAAACTATAGAATAGTCATAAAAAAACTTCATCCCTAAAAATAAATTAGATGAAATAAGAGATAAAACCATGCATCTACCATAACCTGAAGAGGAAATAGTTGAAGATCTTGAAGCCTTGAAAATCATTGTACAATTTCCAGGTATTAATACCTATTGATGAAATGAGTTACAAAACTAATGTCAATATTTCAAATAACTGAAAAGGAAATAGGCAAACTTAAACAGGAATTTTGAAATGATTTTTTTTTAATTTGGCAGAGTTAATAAAACTAGCATTATACTTAATCATATCATTATTCCAATATAACTATTATATATGTAATTATATTAAAAGTTATTTTTTAAAACTTGTATAATTATTATGAATCAACCAATTCTTTAATTATATTTGACATAAAAAAACTTTTTAGGATCTGTTCTCAGCAGTAAATTTGAAAAAATGACACCAAATAAGAGGATGAAAGGCTATTAAGGAAAGACGTTGAACACCATCATGAAAGAAGCAACTTGAGAGAGCAATTGAAACTCTGAGTAATGACATTGGGATGTTACATCAATATTTATCTGATGCAAGCAATAGACACAGACACACATATCACATAAGTAGAAATATACACTAGAAACTTATTATCTTCCATATGCTAAAATGAAATATCCCTGTACTATAAATAAATAAATAAATATGTTTTCCAGGAGGAAATAACAGAGTGAGAAGTTTAAGGAATAAGGAATGGTAGGCCCGGATAAGAAAGAAATAGTTACACATATCAACCAAGTCCAAAGGAGAATAGTAAAGGGATAATAATTCCTTTAGTCCCTCAATAAGAGTAGTGATGATGAAGAACTGGGTAAAATAACAGAAACTAAGGGAAGGGAGGATAGACAAAAATGTTTCCATGTGATGAATCTAAAGAATTCAGATAACCGTGGGGAGAGTCACTCACACAAACTTATACAGAGTAAAGTAAGCAATAACAGGAAGACAACACACATAATGATTGCAGGTATGTGAATAAAAACTACAACAAAAACCCAGAGTGATGTAATTACAATCATGATGCTTTGTTCTTGAGAAGAGATGATGAACTTTTCCTTTCATGACAGAGGCAGGGGACACTGAATATGGAATATTGTATATAATATTAGACATAGTCTAATTGATTGGTTTTGCTTTGGTTAGTTGGTTTATTTTTATTTAACTTTTCAAATCTTTGTTATAAGAGATAGCTCTCTGAATAGAGGGGAAGAGAGGCAAAAATTAGAAGAAAATATGATATAAAATTAAAAGACACTAACAAATAAGATAACATTTTAAAAACAAAATTCATATAAATGTGAGTCAAGGTCAATATCAAAAGCTAATTACATATAAATACATTTATGTTTGAGAAAATGAATAGAGTAATATTCCCTGTGATAGCAGAGATCTGAAAATAAATAAATAAATATCAATTAGTATCTCTAAAGAGCTTTGATAGGTTTAAAACCATTTATTAGTCCAATAGTAAATTAGTTTATAAAATGCACCATAGTTTTGTATATTGAAATTCTATTAATGACATTGTCTTCCAACAGCCAGATTAGAGAGGGCTGAGTTGATGGTTAATCACTTTAACCTCCAATCCAAGTGGTTGAAAGCTGAGTGGATCAGGCTGCTTGTAGAGGATCAAGAATGACTATGTTAGGGGTAAAGAAAGACACATTGTGTTTCTATCAGATTTGTCAGATTTCAGGAAAAAAAAATACTATCTGGAGAAGTCTCAACTTAGAGTGTTAAGAAGTGCCAATGATAGAGACTTTTGAGTCTCAGTATCTCTAGCTGGACTCAGAGGTACACAGTCTGGCCTGCAGTTCTGGAGAGTTTAGAAAGTCAGCAGTGGCCAGTTTAGGGGCAGAAGCTGGCTGCATTTGAGAGGCCTCCTTAGCTTTTCCAAGCTGGAGGAGCAGGTTCCTTCTAATCACCTGTTGTGCTTCTAGGAAGCAATAGGCCAAGACTCCCCTTATCTTTTAAAAAGCTGGTTCTCTTGGTTAAGAAAAGATAGATACTTAGTAATTAATGAATATTCATTAAACTCCTATTGTGTGCCAGGCATAGTGACAAGCACTGGGGACACAACACAGAAAGAAAGACAGACTTTGCCCCTCAGGAGCTTACGATCTAATGAAGGAAGACAATATGTAAAAGAAAACAGGGGTATATGTGGGGGAAGGTGGAGAGGTAGCCACCACAGGGGTATGGCAGAGAAATCAAAGAAGTCAAAAATGAGTGCTGCTTTGTGGGGAAAATAGTTGACCCAAGAGCAAAGGATATTGAAAAAAAACATATAAAAAGGTTTGGAGCTATAAGGCAGCTACATTACTAGGCATTAATCAGTACTTGCCCCACCAGTATAAAAGAAGTTCCAAAAAATAGTACATCAGAATATTTTGTGAAATCCAAAGGAAAAAAAGGCAGATTTTCTGAGGGCATTGTTTGGAGATGAGTAGACTAACTTAGGTTTCTGCAGCTTAAGGAAAACAGGCAGTAAAAACTCTCACCAAAAGGTCAAAGACAGCTTCTGGGATACTCTCACCAGGATGTGATATCCCTCTATCAAACCATATGGGGTTGATCATCCTCTACAGCCTCGACTCAAGGTAAGGGTCAGCAACTGTCTTAGGGATTTATGACTGATACCTACATTCTTAATTAGTTATAAAGATGATTTTGACACCTTCATTTGAGATGAAAGCCAGGTAGGAGCCAGAGTCAAATTTGCTGTGGTAGGTGGTGAGGAATAGAGAATGGGGACTGAGAGTTAAGTCCACATGGAGCTATTATAAAATTCAATTACCCTACAAATTAATTCTAACTACTCAAAGACAGGGAAATCACTGAGGTCTTTTCACCTTTACCCCTGTTTAACATTATCTTGATGCCATTTATCAATGGCTGAAGGAAAGAAGGATATTTAGTCTGGAAAAGAGAAGATAGAGGGGAGACCAAATAATTATTTTAACATATTTGAATCACTGTTATGTGGAAGTCACTAAAACTTGTTTTATTGGTCCCAGGTAGCGTGCTCAAACTTAAACCAGTTGCTACAAGATATTTACTCTACTAAGTTCACTTCTAAATGTGATATAGCCTAGACAAGTTCCCCTCTTACTATAAGGCCTGGTATTTTGTCTGTTGTGGATCTGTATTAATCTGCATCAAGCAGGTCATTCCTCACTAGGCCTAATTGCTGGCAGACTCTATCATAAGGTCCAACTTCATGTGGTTTAGGTGAGAGAAAGAAGGACAAAGGTCCCTACCCTATACCTATACCTATACCCTATACCCAAAGAGTTGTTTTGTTTTTAACCCCCTCAATTTAATGTATCCATGGAGGAAAAGGACAGAAGGTGAGTTTTGGGGAGCCATATGTGTACATACTAAGTCTCATCTCAAGCAGTGAACTTAAAAAAAAAATAAAATAAAATAAAACAATGACAATAGCGAAGAAACAAAAAACCCAAACAAACCCAAAAACCACCTCTTTGACACATAGTAAGTAGACAAGAAATACCATACTCTTAAAGACTCTGAAGCAGAAGGTAGGGTCCTCTACCAGACACCCACCCATTCTCCTTTTTTCTTCCTCTGCCCAATGGATAATTGCATTAGTCAGAGCATGCTATACACCTATGCACTTGAGGACTGGACTTTTCATTGGCCAGTTCCCCATTATGTCTAACAAAATCTAAATACTAGGTAAGAGTAAGAATAAATATACATTTGGAGTCAAATGACCTTAGAAATAGTATTGAAAAGTTTGAGAGATTAAGAGTGCGTTGATGTATTAGTAAGTGAGACAAATGGGATAAAAAGAAAGGGGAGTAAACTGGGGAATGAATAGTGAAAGTAAATAAATATGAAAATATCACCAAAAAGCAACTCTACACATGGACACCGCTAGACAGTCAATATTGAAATCAAATTGATTTTAGACTTTGCCGCCAAAGGTAGAGAAGCTCTATATAGTTAGTTAAAACAAGATCTGAAGCTGACTGTGGCTTAGATAATGAGCTTCATATTGCAAAATTCCCATCTGAGTTGAAGAAAGTAGGGAAAACCATCAGACCATATAGGCATGACCTAAATAACATCCCTTATGAATTTGAAAGGGAAGTGATGAATAGGTTTAAGGGATCAGATCTGGTAAATAGAGTGCCTAAAACACTATGGACAGAGGTTTGTGATATTGCACAGGAGTCAGCAACAAAAAAAAGAAAAAAAAAAACAATCCAAAGAAAAAGAAGAGCAAGAAAGGGAAAAAAATGCTACCTGATGAGGTTTTACAAATAGCTGAGGAAGGAAGGAAATCTAAAGGGAAAGCTACCCAATTGAATGAAGAAATCCAAAGAGTAGCAAGGAGAGATAAGGTTTTCTTAAATAAGCAATACAAAGAACTAGAAGAAAACAACAGAACGGTAAAGATAAAATCTTTTCAAGAAAATTAGAGATATCAAAGAAACATTTGCAAAAGTTGACATGACAAAAGATTCCATGGTATGAACTTAACAGAAATAAAAGACTAAGAAGAGATGGCAAGAAAATATAAAACTACACATGAAAGATCTTAACATCACCAATAACCGTGATGATGTAGTTGCTGATCTAGAGTCATGTGTCCTGGAGAATGAAATCAAGTGGGCCTTAGGAAGACTTGCTAACAAAAAGACTTGTGGAGGTGATAGGATCCCAGCTGGGCTATTTAAAATCCTAAAAGATGATGCTGTTAAAGCGCTGTACTCAATATGCCAGCAAATTTGGAAAACTCAACAATAGCCACTGGATTGAAAATGATCAGTTCATGTCTGAATCCTTAAGAAGAGCAATGCCAAGGAATATTCAAATTGCCAAAGAGTTGTGTGCATTTCTCAGGCTGGAAAGTTTATGCTTCAGATTCTGCAAACTAGGCTTCAGCAATATATGAACCAAGAGTTATTGGAAGAGCAAGCTGGTTTTCAAAGAGGGAGGGGAACTAGAGACCCAATTGCCAACATTTGCTGGATTATAAAGAAAAGAAGGGAGTTCCAGAAAAAACAAAAAAAACAAAAAACTTACTTCTGTTGCATTGATTGCACCAAAGCCTTTGACCATGTGAATCACAACAACATGTGGCAAGTGCTCAAGGAGATGGGAATACTAGATCGCCTTACTTGTCTCCTGAAGAAACTGTATGCAAACCATGAAGCAACAGTTAGTACTGAACATAAAGCAATTGATTGGTTTAAGATTGGAAAAAGAATACAATAAGGCTGTACATTGTCACTTTTTTCATTATATACAAGGTACATCATGTGAAATACTAGACTGAATGAATCAAAATGCAGAATTAAAGTTGACAGGAGAAACGTCAGCAATGTCAGACATGCAGATGATACTACTCTGATGGCAGAAGGTGAAAAAAAGCTAAGAAGCCTCTTGGTAAAGGTGAAAGAAGAGAGTGTAAAAACTGGCCTGAAGCTTAATAACAGGAAAACTAAGATCTTGATAACTGATCCCATCTCATTCTGGCAAATAGAGGGAGAAGAAATGGATGCAGTGTCAAATTTGATATTCTTAGTATCAAAGATCACTAGAGGTGACAATTGCAGCCATGGAATTTAAAGATTTACTCTTAGAAGGGAAGATATGGCCAATCTGGACACCATACTAAAAAACAGAGGCATCATCTTGCTGATGAAGGGTAAAGCTATGCTTATATTTCCAGTACTAATAAATGGCTGTAAGATTAGGACTAAAAGGAATGCTGAGCGTCACAGAATTAGAGTTTTCAAACTGTGGTGCAAGAGAAGACTTTTGAGAGTCCTTAGGTAGCAAGGAGATCCAACCAGTCAATACTTACAGAAATTAATTCAGACTATATGCTGGAATCAAATACTGAAGATGAAGTTTATATATTTTGGCCACATAACGAGACAATGGGACTCATTGGAAAAGACACTGATTTGGGGAAAGATTGAAGGCAAAAGGAAGAAGGGGATTGCCGAGGATTAGATAGAAGGATAATATCATGGAAACGACAAACGTGATCTTGGACAGACTCCTTGAGGTAGTGAAAGATAGAAGGTACTGGAGTACTGTGGTCCTTGTGTTTGCGGAGAATTGGATACAACTGAATGAATGAACAACAACTTAAATATCAAATTTAGTATTTACACAGTGCTTTCTGCAAAATATATTTAAATAAAATATATGTTAATTATAATAATATAAAATTCACATAAATCTAATAAATATTAGTAGCTCTATCATGTAGATAAGAAAGGGAAGGTTGAGAAATTAAGCATATTGCCTAATGTCACTGAGCCAGTAATGGGCAGAGCCAGAATTCAAACCCAAATCACACTACTTAATTCTTTTTTTTTAATCTGGGGGAAAAATGTGTACATGACACACTTTTAAGTTTTATTTACATTACTAACATGTTCTCCATCACTTTTTTAAACTTAGACAATCAACAAAAGAGTAAATTAAACCACAATTTTGTAACATTTGCTGATTTCCAAGACATAAATGATGACGTTGAAAATTTAGTAGTCCACTTAGTTCAGACTGGTGCCAGCACATCCCTGTGTCTGCCCTTTGGTACATTCTTGGAATTTCTGGCCTTTTCCACACATCCTGTAGCTTATCTTTCTTTCTTTTTTTTTTAAATTAACTTTTGTTTATTTTTAGTTTATATCATTCATTTTCATGAGATTTTGAGTTACAAATTTTCTCTCCATCTTTCCCCTACCCATCACCCCAAAACAGTGATCCCACTGTATATTCCCTCTCCCAATCTGCTCTCTCCTATATCCTCCCCCATTACCCTCCTGACTTTCTGATAGGGCAAGGTGGATCTTCCTACCCCAGTGCATGTATACTGTATTACCCAGTTGCATGTAAATAACAATAATAATGATAAATTTAACATTTGATGTTAGAACTTTAAATTCTAGATTCTTTCCCCTCATCCCTCATCACACCCCCACTGCAAAGACAAGCAATTCAAAACAGGCCATATATGTGTAGTTATGCAGAACATCTCTATGATGGACATATTGTGAAAAACTGACTATATTTCCCTCCTTCCTATCCTGCCCTCCACTTGATCTGTTCTCTATTTTGTCCCTGTACCTTTACAGAAGTGTGTGCTTATAACAGCCCTCCCTCCCAACCTGCCCTCCCCTCCATCATCACCTTCTCATCCCCATCCCCCTTACTCTGCTGTAGGGCAAGATACCTAATTAAGAATGTATGTCATTCCTTCCCTAAGCCAAATTCAATGAGAGTAAGGTTGACTCATTCCCTTTTGCCTTCCTGTTCTTCCCCTCCATTGTAACAGTTATCCCTTGCCTGTTCTATATGAGATAATTGACCGCATTCTGTCTCTCCATGTCTCCTCTCATTCTAATCCTCGCCCACCTCTTTAATTTCACCTTTTAAAATATCATTAATTCCTATTCAATTGATCCTGTGCTCTCTGTCTATGTACACACATATACAGACACTCACATACATATTCCTATGCACATATGCCCTCCTATATAGACATATGTGTATGTATGCATACATACATATATACATTTATATTCCCTTCACCTATCCTCACACTGAGAAAAGTTTCATAAGTTACAATTATTATTTTTCCATGTTGGCATGTAAATAATTCAACTTTGGTAAGTTACTTATGAATTCTTTTCTATGTTTACCTTCTCATGCTTCTTGTATTTGCATGTCAAATTTTCTATTCAGTTCTGGTTTTTCCACCAGGAATGCTTGAAACTCCTCCACATCCTTGAATGACCATATTTTCCCCTGGAACATTATACTCAGTTTTGCTGGCTAGGTGATTCTTGGTTTTAATCCTAGCTCCTTTGATCTCCAGAATATCATATTCCAGGCCCTTTGATCCCTTAATGTAGAAGCTGCTAGATCCTGGGTTATCCTGATTGTGTTTCCACAGTATTCAAATTGTTTCTTCTTGGCAGCTTGTAATAATTTGCTCCTTGATCTGGGAGCTCGGGAAACTGGCTATAAAATTCCTGGGAGTTTTCTTTTTGGGATCTTTTTCAAGAGGTGATAAGTGAATTCTTTCAAATTCTGTTTTGCCCTCTGGTTCTAAAATATCAGGGCAATTTTTCTTGATAATTCCTTGAAGGATGGTTTCTATTTTTTTTTTATCATGGCTTTCAGGAAGTCCAATAATTTTTAAATTGTCTCACCTGGACCTATTTTCCAGGTCAGTGGTTTTTTCTTTTTTAATTTAAATTTATTTATTTTCTTGTTTACATCATTGATTTCCATGAGATTTTGAGTTACAAATTTTCTCCCCATCTTTGCCCCACCCACCACCCCAAAACAGCCATCCCACTGTATAATCCCTCCCCCAATCTGCTCTCTTCTATGCCCTTCCCCATCGCCCCTCTAACTTTCAGATAGGGCAAGATGGATCTTCCTACCCCAGTGCCTGTATATCTTACTTCCCAGTGGCATGTAGTTAATAATAAAAATAATAATAAATGTATATACATATATATTTTTTACATTTGATTATAGAA
>JAQQSV010024026.1:0-10260 GCA_028646515.1 Pseudochirops corinnae
GATTTATCTAGTTCTGATATGGGAAAGTTGAGGTCTTCCACTAGTATAGTTTTATTATCTATTTCCTTTTATAATTTATTCAACTTCTTCAAAAATTTAGATTGATGCATATATATTTAATGTGTATATGAATTCATTCTCTACAGTAGCTTTCAGCAACATATAGTTTCCTTCCTGATCTATTTTAGTTAGAACTATTTTTTTTCTTTTGTTTTGTCTGAGACTATGATTGCTACCACTGTTTTCTTTGCTTCAACTAAAACATAATAAATTCTGCTCTAGCCTCTTACCTTTACTCTATATATCTCTCTCCTTCAAGTGTCTTTCTTGTAAATAACATATTAGGATCCTGGTTTTTAATCCATTCTGCTATCTGCTTCCATTTAATGGGTAAGTTTTTCTTATTCATATTTACAGTCATTATAAGTATGTATTTTCCTCCACACCATTTTCCCTTCATTTATGTCCTCCCTTTCTGTCTTCCCATTTCCCTCCTAAAGTATTTTGCTTCTTGTCATTGCCTTCCCCAACCTATCCTCCCTTTTGTCAGTCCCTCCTCCTGTCTCCATCCCTCTTTACGTTCCAATTGGATAAAATGAATTTATGTATTCAGCTGTGTATATTACTCCCTCTTTGAGCTTTGCCTTCCCGCCCATTCCATTTTCCCTCCATTATAATAGGTCTTTCATGCCTCTTTTATGTGGGATAATTTACCCCATTCAGTCCTCCCTCCTCCTTTTTCCAGGGCAATTTTTTCTCACCCCTTTGGTTTTTATTTCTTGGGGGAGGGGGAAGAGGGAAGGTTTTATCCCATCAAAGTCACCTTATATCACACCCTTTGTCTATATATATATATATATGCCTTCTAACTGCTCTTATAAAGTTAAAAAGTTACTAATATTATCAAGTCATGTAGAAATATAAACTGCTTAGTCTTATTGAATGCCTTAAGTTTTCTCTTTCTTGTTTCTTTTTTACCTCTTTATGTTTCCCTTCAGTCTTGTATATAGAAGTCAAATTTTTTTTTTCTTTTTTGGAGGGTAATTGGGGTTAAACAAGTTGCCCAAGGTCACATGGCTAGTAAGTGTTAAGTGTCTGAGGCCAGATTTGAATTGAGGTACTCCTGACTTCAGGGCTGGTGCTCTATTCACTGTGCCACCTAGCTGCCCCAAAAGGTCAATTTTTTTTTTTATTCAACTGTTCTTTTAATTAGAAATACTTGAAAGTCCTTTATGTTAAATGTCCATTTGCCCCCAAAAGATTATATTCAATTTGGCTGAATAGGTGATTCTTGGTTGTAATCCTAACTCCTTTGCTTTCCAGTATATCATATTCCAAGGTTCTTTATTGTGCAAGTTACCAAATCCTGTATTCTGACTGTAGCTCTACAATACTTGTCTTGTTTTCTTTTGGCTGCTTACAGTACTTTCTCTCTGATTTGAGAGCTCTGGAATTTGGCTATAATGCTTTGGGGAGTTTTCATTTTGGGATCTCTTCCAGGTGGTGATTGGTGGATTCTTCCAATCTCTATTTTGCACATATCAGGGCAGTTTGTTTGAAAATTTCTTAAAAGATGTTGTCCAGGCTTTTTTTTTTTTTTTTAATGACTTTCAGGTAGTACAATAATTCTTATATTCTCTCTCTTGGTTCTGTTTTCTAGGTCAGTTGCTTTTTTTTTTTTTCCAATGAGAAGTTTCATATTTTATTTTATTTTTTTACTTTTTGGATATTGTTTTAACATATTTTGATGTCTCATAGAGTCATTAGTTTCTACTTGTTCAATTCTGTTTTTTTCTTTTAAATTTATTTATTTTTAGTTTACAACATTGTTTCACAAGTTTTTGAGTTCCAAATTTCTCCCCTTCCCTCAATCTCTACCCCCCTGATAGCATGTAATCTGATATAGGTTTTATATATACCTTCACATTAAATATATTTTCACAATAGTCAAGTTGTAAAGATTATAACCAATGGAATGAACCACGAGAAAGAAGAAAGAAAACAAAACAAAGAGCAAATAGTTTGCTTCAATCTGCATTCAGACTCCATAATTCTTTCTCTGTATGTGGATAGCCTATACCATTATGTCTTTTGGAGTTGTCTTAGAACCTTGCATTGCTGAGAAGTCACATCTATCATTACAGATATAATGTGTCTATAATTGTGTACATTGTTTTCCTGGTTCTGCTTCCCTCACTCAGCATCAGTTCATATAAGTCTTTCCAGGTTATTATGAAGTCTGTCTTCTCCTCATTATAGAAAAATAGTATTCCATTACATTCATATAGCACAACTTGTTTAACCATTCCCCAATTGATGGGCATTCCCTTGATTTCCAATTCTTTGCCACCACAAAAAGAACTATAAAAAAATATTTTTAGTACATATGGGTCCTTTTCCCATTTGTATGATCTCTTTGTGATACAGCCCTAGAAGTGGTATTACTGGGCCAAAGGGTCAACTCTAATTTTTAAGGAGTTATTATCTTCAGTCAGCTTTTGTAGTTCCTTTTCCATTTGCTCAATTTTACTGTTTAGGGAATTATTTTCCACAGCAAATTTTTCTATCTCTTTTCCCATGCTATTAACTCTTTTTTAAAATTATTCTTTTGCATTATTCTCATTTCTTTTCCAAATTTTTTCTTCTACTTCTCTAATTTACTCTTTAAAATTCCTTTTTAGGCTCTTCCAGGAATTTCTTTTGAACCTGAAACCAAATTACCATTTTTCTTTGAAACTTCACATGTAGCCATTTTGTCATACTGTCCTCTTCTAAGTTTATGCCTTGATCTTTCCTGTCACCATAGTATCTTTCTATATAGTTAAATTGAACTCTGGTCCAGCATTATCCTAAGCTTTTTGTGCTGGGGTTCTGGATCTTACTAGTGACTTTCATTGGGTTTCAGGGCTTAGCTTTTTGCTTTCACTAGAGGGGAGGCTACTCTTCCGGTTTACAGTTGGGAGTGGGACCTCCCTGTGGTCCTTCCCTGGGTGTGGGGTTTAGCTACTGGTCTTCCCCAGGGGTGGGACCTTTAGGCTGGTTTGCTATTGTAACAGTCTTGGTGGATGGATCTTGTTGCTGCTCTGCCCCATGGGTGGGGCCCTGCTTCTGAGTTGCTATGGAAACAAGGTCTCTCTGCTAGCAAGCTCTAGGGAAGGGGTCTCACTGTTGGTTAGCCCTGGGGTGGGGCTTCATTACTTCCACTTCAGCAATGGGATTAAAGCATGGTTGGTGGCTTGTGCTGGGGGTGGGGTTGCTGAGGTGGGCCCTTGCCCTGCTAAAAATACTGCTCACTTGTGTAGAGGGCTGCTGATTTGCTGGAGGGTGGGGCCTTGCTAGTGGATTGCCCCAGTCTTGGAGCCTTGCTTCAGGGCCCCTGCTGTGTGGCTGACTGCCTGCTTTTGCTGCTTTTGGACCTCACTACCCCCTACCACAGTGAGACAGACATTTCTGATGAGCTGGTAAGCTGCTTCCCTGCTCCTGGAACAATTCTGAGGCAGTTTTCTAGTTGTTTGGAGGGGAATTTGGGAAGGCTTCAGATGGTTCCTTTTTCATTCTGCTATATTGGTACTGGAAGCTGATGAATGCCATGTTAACTAATGTAGACGTAATGAGTTTAATATGTTATAATTTTAAGGTACGTTTTTAGATCATTTAAAGGATCTTCTCTTCAATGCACAAAATATACTTTTTCTTCCTTGGGCAGAAATAAAAACAATTCATTCCTTTATGTCTATGAAGGCTTATAAGTATAAGAATGGACTGTTTAAAGATCAATTCTATAGAAGAGAAAAATAGAAGCATGAGGACACCTCAGAAAAAGAATCATAACAAAGAAAACAATTCTATTTTTTTTTTTAGTCTATAACTTGTTTAACACCTATTAACCTGAATGAAAATGGCATAAGTCCTTGGAGAGAAGAAGATCCCTTTGCCCCTGCCTCTCTTCCCCATAGGTATTAAAAAATAGAAAATGGAAGTCAGAAAGATAATCATCAAACCAAGTAGGGTTAAAGCAGTACATAGATTATTAATAATGAGGAAGATGAGGTGCTAATAGGGAAAAAAATGTCAACAAGCTCATTCAGTGATGTGTCAGAAATATGTGGTTCTCCAAAAATAAAGAGCTCAATTATGAGATAATTTAGCTCTCAAGTTTGAGCAGTAAGACCTGAAGTAAATGAAAAGATCAGGTGGCCAGCAGCAGGTAGGTGGCACAGTAGATAGAGCACTGAACTTGGTATCAGGAAAATTCCAGTGAGTTCAAATCCTGACTCAGACACTCATTAGCTCTGTGACCCTGGGAAATCCACTCAACCTTGTCTTCCTCATTTCTCATCCGTAAAATGAGTTAGAGAAGGAAATGCAAAATCTCTCCAGTATCTTTGCCAAAAAAAACCCCAAATGGGGTCATGAAGAGTTGGATATGTTTAAAACATCTCAACACAATGTTATACAACTCCTCTATGGAGTTGACTACCTGTCATACAAAGAGAGAGACATAAATTTTACCTCTCACACACCCACACATATCCTTACTTTATTGAAAAAAAAATGAAGTTACAAGGGGCTATGGCAACTTGAGGAAATAAAAACCTTGTTTAAGAAAACAATGATCATTGATGTTTCTGTAGGGCAACATGGTCTAGTGAAAAGTACTCTGGACTTGAATTTTAAAAATTGCAAGAACTTAAGAACTATTTCTTATCAGAAGCTTTATAGTTCCCATAAGACTTCCCACAGGCTCCTAGGACAGTGTTCAACACACGGCACCAACTGAATATTTAATAAATCCTTGTGCTTCTTGAATACTGGCTCTGTTTTTTTACTAGCTATGCGACCTCAAACAGGTCACTTGATCTCTCTGAACCATTCTTTTCCTCACCTGTAAGACAATGGTAGTGCCTTTACATATGGTTATTATAAGAAATCACTTTGTAAACTACAAAGTGCCAAATAATGAGTTATTATTGTTATATGAAATGTATGCACACAAGATGCCATGCTAAATAAATGCCTCTATGAAAAGGAAAAAGGCAGCCCAGAAAATAAGTGGTTTTCTGAAGAGTTGGTAGCATTAATAATTTCCTTTTTAAAATTCTATTCATATTTTAGGCTTAAAATAAAGGTAGCTCTGTTCCTTCCTACCTCCCTACTAACTTTCCCAGCATATAGCATCACTGTTGTCCCAGCTGGTTCTATTACCAATGAATTAACAAAGTGTTACAAGGTGGTCTCCTGAGATTCAAAGGCTGTGACCCATAGTTTTCAGCCAAAAGACTGGAAGTAGGAGACAGAAGAGGAACTTGAGTGTGCAGATGTAACAAGCATAGGAAACTGTGCCAAGTTTCAATATTGCGATCAAATAGTGAAAACTAACAGTGTAGGCTGGAATGTTACATGACATTCTATATCCATACAGGTCTTAGGAAAAGAGTACACAACACTAACATAGACCGAGAAGTCAAAGGCCAACTAAAACCAGAGGCAGAGTTTTCACTGATCAACAGTTTTGAACCTGCTATGATGAAACATCTTTTCTATACCTCACAGGGGCAATGCTATCTAGCTGTGAGACCCACGCAAACATCTTCACTGTTCCTTACATTCACTATCTGGAAGAAGTTTGTGCTCCTCAATTTGTATATTTTCCTTTGCCTTACATATCCAGTCATCTGTTATCAGATCTAACTTGCTTCCATCACATTCATATATCAGTCCATTTTGGGGGTCTTTACTATCAAAGCTTGAGTAAGCTACTCATCTTCCTTATTTAAACTGCCTGATTAATATTCTACAAATGCTACTTTTACAATGTCTCATAAAGCACTTCTGAATTCCCATGGCTCCTAATTTCACAATTCATCAAATCTAAGCTACTGACCATGGGTTGAAAAAGTTTGCATTTATTATAAATCTAGCAATAACTATTCCTATGAAAAAGCAGTATTGTCTGCCTCAATATAGAAGTTCCTCTGTTCTTTCTATATACCTGTCTGTTCTTTATCTTTATGGGTGTATTGTCTTGAACTGTCTGTTGCCTTCCATCTACTAAGGCCGCTCATATTATTCCTTACAGCTCTGCTTAAAACTCATGCCCTCTATGAAGCTTTCACTGGTTAAGCCGAGCTTCATTTCCATAGCACAGCCCATTAACCCCCTAATGGCCACCACATGTTCCTCCATCAGCACTGCTGTTCTCTATGTATCTAATTACAAGCTCTCTATAAATTTCTGTAGGGTGTGTAAGTTTGTTGTCTCCCCATTTAGAATGTAGGTTTTGTATAGGCAAATACCAGAATCACAGAACTTTAAACTTGGAAGGGACCTCAGAGATCATCTACTGCAACTGTCATGTTTTACAAATGAAGAAACTGCTACCCACAGGAGTGAAGTATAATGACCAGCCTCACATAGTAAGTGGTAGTATCAAGACTTTGAACCTAGACTTTCTAAGTCTGTTGTACAAAAATTGAGCAAATTGAGTGATTTCCCTATCTGCACTTGGACTTCTCAAACATCAATTGTTTTAGAACACAGTGTCATACACTGAGTAGGCACTCAATCAATATCACTTGATGATGATTATATATTTAATGTTAAGTAGAACATATAATAA
Source organism: Pseudochirops corinnae (assembly GCA_028646515.1). Lineage (NCBI taxonomy): Eukaryota > Metazoa > Chordata > Mammalia > Diprotodontia > Pseudocheiridae > Pseudochirops > Pseudochirops corinnae. The sequence goes on from JAQQSV010024026.1 coordinate 6,620, forward strand.
TTTTATGATAAAATGAAAACACAGTGATATAACAAAATGGATAATGGGAACTGAGACAAAAGTCTTGGATTCAAATCCCAGCTTTGGTATTTGTTACTCATGCAACCTGGGATGATTCACTTAAGTAGTCTGAAGTTCAATTTTTTTTACTGGTAAAATAATGTCCACCATATCCTATATTGGAGGCCTCTTTAGAAGAACAAATAAAACAACAAATAGTAAATGTTGTGTAATTACAAAGTGCCACATAAATTCCAGTTGTTATGTTGCTTATGAATATCCTAAAATTTAGATGCTTAGAGGAAACCACATTTACTTTAAACCATGTAAATGAGTACAGCAATTGCATCTTTTCATAAGGCATATGTAGTAAAATAAATGAAGTAAATATCTTTACTACTTATTTATACTGAGAACAAATGATTATAGGGCTTGGTGAGTGACTTCCTGCAAAGCTGAGTTATAGAAGAGTCCTGGATATCCATGACTAATGAGGCATGTCTTCGTTGAGCTTCCAGCCTCAGCATTCAAATGAGTATTCATCATCAAAACAAGCATTTTATATTTGTTCAAACTTAGCTGAAAACAAGAGGATGACTAATTTTCTAAGACAACCTTAAAAAATTAAATCTCCTCAATGATACACTTTTAGGCTGTTAGCTGGTTGCTGACAGGATCATAAATGTCTAAATCTACAGTGCAATCTCAGCTCTTTAATCACTTCATTTTAATCTCTTTAACATAACACATGGTGTTCTTGGACCCAGAGCTTGGTATGTATCCCCCCAAGGAAGTCAAAGACAGAAAGAAGATCCCTTGTATAACAAAATATTTAAGATAGCCTTTTTGTGGCAGTAAAAATTGGTATCAATTATCCAAATTGTGGCACATGAAATTAGTGTAATAGTACAGTAGTATAGGAAATGATGAATATGCAAAATTCAAAGAAATTGAGAAGACTAAACTGATGGAGAGTGAAGGAAGTAGAACCATAAAAACATATGCAAATGATTACAGTATAAACAGAAAAACCCCCAGCAAAACTGGACTGATTATTGTGTAATTATAGTGATCAAGCTTGTCCACAGAAAAGAGGTGAAAAAAAATACAACTTCCTCCCTTAAATGCATATTGTTTATGAGTAAAGAGATTATGAACAAAAACAAATTATATATTTTTTTATTGCTGGCTGGTTGTGTTAAAGTGTTCTTTTTTTTTTTTTAGTTCTCTTTAAAAATTTATACAAGGGATGTCTCATACAGTGAGGGAGAACTGTAGAAGGAAATTAGTGATGAGAATATCTAGGAAAAAATGGAATACCTATGTGCATAGGGTATAAATCCATGCTATATTAGGGAAAGAACTATTTAGCCAATGTAAATTTGTTTAAGGTGGAAAAACCCTTCAATAAAGAGAAAATTCCATGTCTTGATATTGAACGAAACTGACCTTTGATTTAAGCATTCTATTACTCAAAACATTTTACTTCTGATAGACATCATGGTTTAGTAGTTGATAGAGAACTGGTCTCAGAACTAGATAGGCCTAAGAGCTACCTCTGCTGGATACTGGCCCTGTGTTTCTGGGCAAGTCACTTAACTTCTTGGGGCTCTAGGCAACTCTCTCAAATTGCAGAGAAAGTATCAACCTGTATTGGTATCAATGTAAACAAATATTCAGTCCCTTTCCCTCTCACTGTCTTATAGCTTTATTCATGCCAGTGATAATAACTTAGATTGATAGATTAAAATAACTAGTTTGTGGAAATAAAATTAACATTCATTAGCACCAAGTAGGCATCCTTCAAAAATATTGTTGAGTTGTTTCAGTCATGTCCGATTATTCATGACCTTATTTGAGATTTCCTTGGCAAAGATACTGGAGTGGTTTGCCATTTCCTTCTCTAGCTCATTATACAGATGAAGAATTGAAGCAAACAGTTTTAAGGGACTTGCCCAGTGTCACCCAGCTAGTAAATGTCTGAGACCAGATTTAAACTCAAGAAGATGTCTTCCTGATTCCCAACCCAGTGCTCTAGTTATTCCACTCTAAATGTACTGTTTTGCTGTACTCCAGTCAAACATTGTTGCTCATCCACCCTACTTCATTCTAAATCAAGTCAATCAACACATCTATTTGGCCTTTACTATATTCTGGGCACAAGCTTATTACTAGTGAAAGAAAAAAAAGGAAAATGCAGACCCTGCTCTCACGGTTTTTACATTATAATTCAAATGAATATGCACATACAAGAAAGCATGGGAAGTAATTAGAGAAGGAAGGCACTAGCAGAATGGAGGGACTAGGAAAACCCTCTTGTATATATGATTTGTTCTCATTGTTCCTTGTGCTTTGAACCCACAACTATTCCAGGCACGCTCCCCATTCCATAGTGATCTTTCCCTCATGGGACCTTTCATAGCATTTTATGTATAACCCTCTTATGCCAATATTGTTTCTTATTTTGTAATATAAATACTACAAGTAAACTACAGTACAGCTATAACTAACACATGGGACACATTTATGAACACCAACCAGACTCTTCCCCACCCTCCTCCCTCCCTTTGCCTTTCCTTCCTTTTCTTTCCTTCTCCTCCTCCCCTCTTTCCATCTCTTCTTCCCTCAGTCCCATTACATTTTTATTTGGCTGTCCCAATCTCACTTTTCTCTCCTTCTGAAAGAAAACTACGGAATAACAGAAAGACGATAGACTCAGATTTAAAACCCAGATGTATCAGTCATTAGTTATATAGCCTTTGATAATTCATTTAACTTTGCTGAGCCTTAGTTTTCTCATTTGTATAACAGAAATAATATTTGTGCTACTTATCTCAAAAGGCTGTTGTATGAAATAAATACTTTGTAAATCTCAAAACATAACATACACATACATGTTGTTGTCATAAAGATGACCATGTTGTGGCTGGTGATATAATAGTATGGTTTTAGGTAAATCCCTAATGAAATTATCAAAGATAAAAAAAGAACATTGCATAATATTCTTAATAGATGACTATACTAAAGGAACAACTTTGCGTTTCTTTTGCCAGAGGTAATCTCATCTATTACCACTGGGGTTTAAAAGACTTAGAATTGACAATCCATCAAATGAGATATACTAAAGGATGGGATGACTTAGCTGCAGGTGATGATTCAAACTAAGCAATACCTTTAATTTGTAATGGTCTATATAAATGAAATGAAGAATTCTTAGTGACATAATAGAATGAATGACAGCATGCACAATACCTATTATATTCATGAATCTAAAGAATGATTCCATGATAGTGGCTTTAGTGATTATGAAATCATGGTAGCAAAAATGGAAAGAATAGTATGAAGGGATGTCAATGGTAATAAATTCCAGAACAATCTAACTAAATCTGCAATCCTTCCATAGGAGGTATCACCTTTATATTTCATTAGCAAAAAATAATCTAATTAGGAAACAATAATTAGTAGACCCTGTAGTAAAGTCTAATATATCTAGAACAGGAAAAAAAAAAACAAAACTAAAACCAATGAAAGCTACTAAAATGTGTGCATGTATATATAAGCATATATATGTTTAAATTTACTTACATTGATTTATATATAATTTGTGTGTGTGTGTGTATATATATATATATATATATACA